>VZRU01014825.1:417388-428672 GCA_013398155.1 Pedionomus torquatus
CTGTAGAGAGATGGGTGCTGGCCTCTTCTCCCAAGTGAATAATGACAGGACAAGAGAAAGTGGTCTGAAGTGGTAGCAGGGGAGGTTTAGACTGGATATTAGGAAGAATTTCTTTAGTGAGAGAGTGGTCAGGCTCTGGAAGGGCTTACCCAGGGGGGTGGTGGAATCACCATCCCTGGAGGTATTTCAGAAACACGTAGATGTGTCACTTCAGGGCATGCTCTAGTGGCTGAGATTGTAGGGTGTGGGTTGTGGTTTTGTGTATGGTTGGACTTGGTGATCTCAGAGGTCCTTTCCAACCATGACGATTCTGTGATTCTGTGATTACTGTGATACTCCCATTGGTAAAATGCTTTCAAATATCTTTATAGACAATGCTGGGAGAATAAACTTCATTAGAACATTATACAAAATGGAAAGGAGATTTGGGTCCAAATATTCTACAGATTCTGTGTTAAATCTACTACCACTAGTAAACATAGGAATGTAAAACTAGATGAAAAAATACTTTAGCACTGCTGCTTATGGATCATTTTAGCACAGGCTTTACAGTGTCTGCCATTTGCTCTCCTCCTTCCCATTTATTGCAGCAGAACCCACAAGACAACCGACAACCAAACGGAGAAAAAGGAAAAACTCTACCAGCAGCACTTCCAACAGCAGTGCTGGGAACAACGCAAATAGTACCAACAGCAAGAAAAAGTCAGCTGCTGCAAACCTGAGTCTATCAAGTCAGGTACCTGTAAGTCTCACCTTCCTTTTAGGCCTGAATCGCTTATGGTGCTTTAATTCTTTCCTCGTATTGTAAAGAAGGTGCATTCTTGAGCCTAAACTATCACTAGCAAAAGGTGATCTTGCAGAATGTGCTGTGGAAGCTGGGACATTAGTGGAGAGGTGTGAAGAAGCCATTCTGCAGTGCAGCTTTAAGGAATGACCCTTAAGCAGGGGTATCCTGAGGACCAGCTGTGTCTTTTTTTGAAGCCTGGGCTGACTTCCCTTCTTGTCAGTGGGAGTCCTTCCACTGGTGGTGGGACTGAGATTGGGCTTCATGTTGTTAGGGATAGCATGAGCCTTGCAGACTTCCAGGTGCTAAGTGAGGATGGGTCCCTGTGCAACAGGTCAGCTGTACCTGAGCAGACGGCTGGGTTCTCTATGTTAGTACCATCCCTCTAATCGGTGCCGGGTTCAGATGCTTCAGAGGAACAGGTTATGGATTAACTTACCTGCAGAGGTTACCCCTTTTTCTAACTGCTCCACTTGCAGAGGGTAGACTCCCTGGAAAATGGGCTTCGGCTCATCTGCTCTGCTCGCTGTAACTGTTGACATCCCAATTATACAGGGAAACACCAAGGCATTTCCAGAACTGTACCAGCACTTTAATAATGTTGGGTTTATTGCCTTAGTCACAATATAGGGGTAATGAGACCCCAAATTGTGACAAAGTGTGCCTTAGTCAATAAGGAGATAGCTTATGCATTTTAAAGCGAGGGAAACTAATTTGATATTATAGGAACTATAAAGTGGTATCTTGGGAATAACATGCAGGGATTTTTATTGGATTTCTGATCAGCAGATAGGAAAGGGCTAGGTCTCCTCTGAAGCCTGACAAAGAATATAGGCCTTTTGTTAGCACAAAGCAGGCACTTCCTAGGAAGCTTGAATACCCAGATAAAAAAGGGGAGTAGACTAACATCAGTGAAATGAAATGAAGATTTTTGTTTAGCAACTGATTCAGCAATCCACTAGCTTATGGAAGCTTTGGGCTTTAGTACATTAAACTCATATTTTCTCCTTGTCATATTAAAATTTTCCCGTGGCTCACATCCCTGGAGTCAGATTCTTTCCCTAATATAGGCATCTCTGAGGTTTTCTGGCAGCACAAAGCAGTCAGAAGGCCAGCTACCTGATCCCCTGGGGGCAGGGACCACTCTGCCTCACTGACTGTGTCTGTCAGAAAGCCCTTTAGATCAATAATCAAACATATTTTAAGAAAAAACAGCAATTAGGTGCAAAACTGAGCAACCAGCTAGTTCCCTCCTGTCTCCAAGTTTAAAGACAGTAAAATCACTTTATCTTGGATACTCCTTGCCCCGAGTTCAGTTTGGTAGGGCCAGAATCTGACCCCCTGCCTCCCTTCAGCCCGCTCTTCCCTGCAGAGGGGACTTCTGTTGTCTTCGGTGGTAGCCATGTGTGCTTGTACATCTGAGTGTAATTGAGCCCTCTGACAGGTACCTGTCTCTCCCACTGATATTCAAGCTGGCTTCAGGTACTGAAAGGCTACTCCTGACAGATGAAGTAATTAAGGCTGCTTTTCCTCATGGACATGAGAGTCGAGCATCTGAGACATAATGATGAAGTTTATCATGGTATAAGGGATGGATTTTTAGTCTTTATTGACTTCAGGGTGCTGCATAGTCAATATTTTTCAATTTTCTTTGCTTTCTGTACCAGAGTAGCAAGATAGTCCAAACTCTTTTGTATGGAGGATCAGGTTCCCATTTTAGGACTCTTCTCCTTTCCCTTTGCAGAGCGGAAGATGCTTAGCTGTTGGGTTTGACATAGTCACAGCTCTTCCCATCTTCCCCACAGCAAAGATAGCAAACCAGATGGAATTGATGGTTGGGCCACCCTGTAGAGTAGACAGAACTCAAAATAATTTTAGCAGCAGGATATTTTGGTGTAAAACTATTCATCGCTCTTCAGTTAAATAGGGAGATGTTACCATGTTTCTTCAAAATTATGCATTCTTTGAAGCGGGCCTTGTTACAGGCACGCCACTACTTTCTGAAGTTGGCTGCAGGTAGCAGCAGCTTGCTTTCTGGTTCTTTCTCTCAACTGCACCTTAAAGCAAATCAGTTTGTAGTTAATGTCTGATTTCCCTCATCTGCGATAGAAGACGAGACATCCTCAAACACAGTTTGACAGTTTTGAACTAACTTACATCTTCATTTGGCCATAGAGCTTTCTGTGAATGGGAACTTTACTGCTCAGTAGAAAAAAAACCTACTGAAATCATTCCTTTTCGGTGTTAAAAGCATTTCCCCCCTCGTTATTAGAGAAGAGGAATGAAATCATTGTTTTCTGTCCAGGTGACTCATACAAGCAGAGCTAGTTTCAGTTCCATTTTGCCTGTCTTCTTCTCTGGAAAACCCCAGGAATGAGCTCATACCCATACCAAACCTGGAGTAATATGAAATCACATACTCCAGCTTTCTCTTTTTCTCCAGTGATTTCTTCCCAGCCAGCAAAGACAGCCTCTCCACTAGAACAGAATCTAACTCCCAATTTCTTGTCACTTTTATGCTCCTGTGTTAGTTTCTCTTTGATAGTAAACTAAACCTGGTTAGATAAAGTTTCTTTGGCCTCAGTTTTATGTAACGGTTCTTGGTTTAACACATCAGTAACTATTCAGGTTTGCTCCTACTGTAATGCTGTGTATGCATACGTGTGAACTTAGCATATCCCTCATCCAAATTCCTCACCCACACCATTAACTTGTACTTCTTTAGTGAGGTCTTCATGTCTGGAGAGGCAAATTTTCCATGTTCAGGACAGGGACTGGAAAACAGCTCTAGTGCCATCATCTGTGACAAAGCTTGGTACTTCAGAAAGAGTTGTCATTTTCTCCATAGCCCCTTCCAGATCTGCAGATAAATACGATCAGCAGATAAGCAAACCTTGACCAATGAGGTGGAGCTTTTTTGTGTGTCACCACATTCTTCTTCGGTAATAGGAGGTTGTGCCATTTCCTCTACCTGTGTATTTTCTGATCAGGTCTTCAGGCTGACAATACAGAGCCAAGCCCAGAAAGGGAAATGATGTGGTTTTATTTCCGTGCGTGGGTCAGGTTGGCACTGCACCCTGAACTTCAGTTGCTGAAGTCTAATCATTTCTGCCCTTTGTCTTGCCTTAAAGTTATTAGCACTTTGATTGTTTTGACACATTCTGATGCAACTTCAGTAACGGAGTCCTCAAAAACATCTTCATGGTCTCTGCCAGTGGGTGGGTACGCATCTCCCCTCTCATCAGTAATTTGAAAACGGTCGGTCTCAGTCTGTCCTCAGATCTGTAACTATTTTTTTATACTTTCTCAATGCTCCTAAATAAAATACAAAGTTTTGCCCTTTTGACAGTCACTTGCTCTCTGTTACACCCATTTTCCTTTATGGTGGTCTTTGTGATTCTGTGATTCTCATGCTATTGGTTGCAGACCATCACCATCTCATCACCATGACTCTTCCTGCCCGAGTCCCTAGTTTAACATCTTTCCCACATATTATATATCTCCTACGTTCTTAAAACAGATGCAGTCAGCCAGTGTGTGACATGATTGCACTGCACGACTCATGCCTAGGTTGGCCTATTACGTGTCCAGTGATGCTTTTGACCTGACTCCTGCAGGTGCTGAGGCAACACGCTGCAGTGTGCAGAACCAAGTGCCACTAGAGTCACTCCAATAGCACAAATACAAAAACATGTCTCTGTTTTTCTCACCAGAAGTTTTCTTCTCTCGGCCTCTCATGGGTGCCAGCTCAGTACTTCCAGTGCTTTCCATAAATGCATTGGCTTGTGTTTAGTACGTAAAGATAATTGATAGAAGAGGGACCCTGAAATTCCAGTCTACTCAGCTGTCATAATCTCAGTGGATGCTACTCATTTGAACTGTTCTTACATTTGTGCATGTTCTCAAGCACATCTGATCTTCAGAAAAAAAGTTAACCCATTGTGCAGAAACTGGTATTACCAATTTCCTTTTTCCTCTAAACAAAAAGCAAAGATGGGCAAGATTCCTTCCATAAGGTTCATAGAAAACCCGTCTTTCTAATGTTAGCCTTCCTGTGATTTCAAAAAAAATTAGTTGTCTAATCTGGGTGAGTCATTGCCTTATCCCTTAGCTCTACTGATTTCCTCTGATACGTGAAGCTAGCTGCAGTGTTTTCCCAAGTCTTTGCTCAGTTTTCAAGCCTCTTCACAGGCTGAGGTCTGATTTCTTTGCATTTTTCATATTCTTGTATTTCAGATAAAACTTTCTTGCGAGCCCAGACCCCTGTATGTAGCACAGTGACATGTGCACTGTGATCTGTGGATTACAGGCAAGACCATCAGAAGGGGTCCATACATCCTTGTTAAGTATCACTTTCCATTAAGTTTAACAAAAACAGTGCACATTGGTCCACTTTTATCCCTTCTGAATTCAGAAATTTGACAACAATGCACAACTCTCATGAACTCTAAGAACCATTGCTCTAGGCTGCTCCCAGTCATAACCATAGAAATTAATAGGTGGATTTTACTTTCATTTATAATGAAGATCCTGTTGAGTGTAACACTGTAGCCATGAACCCAGCGAAATATCATTTGTGTTGGAAAGAATAAAGCCTCGCTACATGCCACTAAGTAAATGAAATGTTCTTTGTTACATCCAGAGTCTTAATTAGAGGCTCCTTGTGCTCTTTCAGCGAGTTACATACCTCAATAATCTCTCTTCCTCTTTGTAGTTCTCTGTAAGCTCCTCAAAAGCCAAATCCATAAATAAACCTGCTAATGTTGAAGGGAGCCATACACTCTTTTACATATTTCAGAGACGGGGTAGGTTTAGGTGGTTTGTAACGGATGTTGTGGTACCAGCACTACAGTTTTAGGGCCAGAAGATTAGTGTCAGAAATTATCCCGTGTCTCAGAACTGTGCAAGTCGGAATCTGAGATTTAGCCGTGAGGAGATGAGCGTCAACGAATTGGTTTCCAGTTGTTGTGCTTCAGGAAAAATATTCCGAACAAGACCAGAACGTCAAGTTAACAGAGACGGCTATGATGAGATGTGAAAGATAACCATTTTCCTCTAGAAAGTGTTTACTCTGAAACCTAATTAAAATGTCAGTTCTGTTTCTATAGATGATTTCAACACAGGTGTCAATCGGATATTTTTATCTCGGAGGCAGTGACCATTATGGGTATGGGCAGCAATGGGGCTCCGGGTCATTAAATTTGGTGGCAAGGAGTTAAGAAGTCAATTACTAAAATAATCACCGCGAAGGAAGGTACCACCTTCTTTTGACTTAGCACTCAGAGGTACGCTGGCTGCTAAAACTAGCATGACTTCCAGTCCTTGGAGTACAAGTCTTGCTTGAACAACATGCTTCATAGTTTCAGGCATTTTTAATTCTCTCAGGCTTGTGAAGAACAGTTTGTCTACTTCTGGGGACTGTGACACCTGAGCTAACTAATTGCCGTGAAACACTGAGCGGGGCTATGTTTTAACAGCAGCAAAGATGATAGGCTTAGGGATGGGGAATTTTACATGGACCACCAGACATTTTTACCTCCAGACTCCGGTAAGGCATTGTTTAGCTATTGGATGATCTTTAAAATCCCAAATTAAAAAGTGTAGTTACGATACTGAACGTAGCAGAGCTAAGCTTTGAGGCTAGATATGGAAGAGATGATGCTTGAGAAATGACCGGTCTGTTAAGTAGAAGTGCCTGCATTTAAGTTGTGTATGAAGTGATCTCTGTATAGTTTATATGCATCAATTTAAGTTTGGACGGCAATTAGGGTTATTTCAGGATGAAAGGTATGATATACATGAAAGCTGCTTTTGTGGTTATATTATTAAATAATACATTTCTATCACATAATGTAAAACATCCACTGCTTTATTTACAGTGCTTCACTGCGACCATATTTTACTGTCATGAGACATTCCTTGACCAAAAATGTTGTTTCTAATCACAGAGTAAATTAATAAGATTGAGTGACTACAGTCTAAATCTTTTTTTAAACTAATCTAGTCAAATATGTGCTACCATAACTAGGCCATAAGCAGTGTGTGCTGCCGTGCAAGAGACTAGGGTTTAATTCTTGGATTCTGCTTCTCACTCCATGAGCAGGAGCTAGGAGCACTCCAGAGCTGCAGCCTCAACCCTGGGAGGGATGGAGCCTTGTGTCATTCAACAGCAGTGACCCCCACTGGCCAATTTAAGGAGAAGCATTGAGGGGCTCTAAAAGGAGTCACTTCCAGTCCTCCTCAGAGGTTGGTGGTCATTGCACGGGATCTAGTGAGTGGAGGTTCAATGGGGTGCACTCGGTGGGGTCTTCAGCTTTCAGTCTGAGGAGCAGAATCCTCTTCTGGGGAGGAACCAGCATGTGCGCTTCCTGAGACACTATTTTTGCTTGACATAATTATAAGGGACAGGATTGTCAACTATATATATATTATTTTTTAAAAAATGTCCTGTAACTAATGCTGTGATCTCTATCTTTTAAATAGAATGAGGGAAGACTCCACTAACCTCAACATAATTTTAGTTTAATTCTCAGAGAGAGAGAGAGACTCAATAGCATGGAGAGAAACATAAGTGCAAACTGTCCTCTCAGCAGGTGTCATTATTCCAAAGGAATAATGTTTGTGAAGAATCTGAGAAATTAGAGCTGGAAATACTTACAAGGACATTGAGCATCTCCCCGCTGATGCATGAAGGTTTCCTACCACAGGTGGAGATTTTTCCCAGCCCAGTGATAGGTGACCTGAGCAGCAAAGCTAGCGCTCTTCTGGGAGGGTCGTAATTCCTCAGTCTGTGGTTCTCAGTAACAGAAATAGTGTTTTAGCAGTGGGGGTTGCTTTCTTATTTACTTAGTGTCATCTTAGTACCCTTGTTGACATCTCATCGGGTTGGCCTAAGGCGATCCTCTTCCTTTTGGCCCTTGCAGCTGTTGAGCGTATTTACCCCTCCCAACCATTTGGTGGACGTAATACATATTTAATTCTGTCACGTGGCCTCCCCAGCCAGCCGTGCTAGCCCCATAGCTGTTTTTGATGTGCTTCTCAAGGTGTCATCCAAGATGCTGACCCTTTTGCTGGTACAGCGAGACAGGGGGAACTTGAGGTCCGTACTCAAGAGCGTTGAAGCGAGAGGAACTGTTGCTGCCTCGGTCTGTGACTCTGTATTTCTGTGGTCCTTTTTTGCCTGCCGTGTCCCACTGCACGCTCAAACCCAACCCACTGTCCTCTGCCAGGTCTCTCTCGTCCTCACTGCTCTCGCAACAGGAGGTCTGTTTCAGCAGTGCACGCTACGCATTGTCTGGTGTTTAGAGGGGCGAAATAAATCAGGATAAGCTTTTGGTTATAAACACTTTGGCCTCTGAAACTTCCATGTCACAAAGCTGTGTGTGAGTTTTATTTAACCAAATGTTTTAGGCGTATATAGAGTAACACAACGTAGGCAATGTAAGGAAGAAATCACGTAGCAGTTTCCATCCACTCACAAATTTTTCACATAGCACAGGCTGAAAATGTGATCTAAACATTCTTCTTGGGTCCAACAGAGGGACACGAAGATGATTAGAGGGATGGAGCACCTCTCCTACCAAGACAGACTGAGAGAGCTGGGGCTGTTCAGCCTGGAAAAGAGAAGGCTCCGGGGAGACCTTAGAGCAGCCTTCCAGTATCTGAAGGGAGCTACAGGAGAGCAGGAGAGGGACTCTTTGTCAGGAAGCTTAGTGACAGGACAAGGGATGATGGTTTTAAATTGGAAGAGGGGAGATTTAGATTGGATATTGGGAAGAAATTCATTCCTGTGAGGGTGGTGAGGCACTGGAACAGGCTGCCCAGGGCAGTTGTGGATGCCCCATCCCTGGAGGTGTTCAAGGCCAGGCTGGATGGGGCTTTGAGCAACCTGGTCTGGTGGGAGGTGTCCCTGCACATGGCAGGGGGGTTGGAACACGATGATCTTCAAGGTCCTTTCCAACTCTAACCATTCTATGATTCTGTGATTCTGTAGCACGTCAGCCTTTGCTGAGGAATATCGAGGAACAGTGTAAATACTGACAGGCAATCATTTGTATTGTTTCGTGGTGAAGGAAGTGCATATCCGATTGAAAAGAAACCGTATTGAATGCAAACATTTGTCTTCTGTTTGCTTTCCACATTCGCGAGGAGGAACAGATCCTTTAAAATACAAACCTGTTTGTTCACTAGGATTCTTGGAAGGGCTTCTTGAGTCAGCGGGTACAGAGCTAGACATCTGGAACTGCCGCGCTTGTCCCCAGCGCTGGCCCGTGCCCCGCCAACCCGAGCTGCGTGGAAAGGCGCGTCCCACCTCTTTGCCTTAGGGGTTAGCACAGCAGCCCCGGCCTCCGCCCAGCAGAGAGGGCCAGGGAGGGCTCTCCGGCTTTGCACCTTTGCTTTCCAATCTCAAGTTTGCACCTTTCTATCCCATGCTGGTCAGGGTGGGGGTTTTTTGCAGCAAATGCGTGACGCGCTGGAGTACAGTAGGCGGTTTACTTGTTTTCGTGGAAGGACGATTTGTACTTAAAGCAGTGATTAGATGAATTCTTTCTTTCTTGCATGCTTCAGTTTTTGATGACTACTAGCTTCATCAGTGTAATTATAATTAGCACTCTTCATCTTCCTTTTACGGTACCAGCTGGACAGATTGGTCCTCTTACTGCACAGATTGGCGGCAGGGTTGCCTACATGGAGTTAGGTGACAGGCACCATGAAATAACAGATGGTAAATTCAGGGCTTGTTGGCAATCAGCAGGTTTTTGCTAATGACTTAATTAGCTATGCAAATTGTCAAATCAGTGTGAACATTGTTTTTATCGAAAACTTTACCTAAATTAATTACCATAATTAAGTAGCAGAATGTCAAGTATATTGGATGCGTAAAAGGGCTTGGCTGGCTATGGAGAAGAGAGTTACCATCTTTACTGGAGTGCTGTGCTCCACCTTTGAGAAGTCTGAGGACAAGAATTGTGGTTTCTTTTAAACTACTTTTAAAATACGCACGTCACCGAGTTGCAACTGGGATGCACCTTGGTGCCTTTCCAAATCAAACGGCTCGGGAAAGAATTAAAAGCTAAATATTTCAAGCAGGTGTTTAAGGCGGTTTCACAGTCTGCTTATTTGCTTAAAATCAGGCGCATTTGTCAGTCTACCTGCTTTTCAGTGCTGGGGTTTCCGAGATCCAGAGCCACAAGCGTGCAGCTAGAGAGATGTGTTATAATCTGTCATTTAAATTAGAAATAAAGTGTAAGCCTGTCTCCTGGTTCCTACTATGCAGGAACTTTTAACTCTGTTGTTCAAATATCACAAAGTTAAGAGATGCACATTCTCTAACATAACTTTTTTAAGTTGATTTTTTCTCTCTCAAGGTTTCCATATAACAAATATTGGGTGCTGTTCACAGGATGTGATGGTGGTAGGAGAACCAACTCTGATGGGAGGCGAATTTGGGGATGAAGACGAAAGGCTCATCACTAGATTAGAGAATACACAGTATGACGCAGCAAATGGCATGGATGATGAAGAAGATTTCAACAATTCACCTGCACTGGGAAATAACAGCCCGTGGAACAGCAAACCTCCTGCTAACCAGGAGACTAAATCTGAAAACCCCACACCACAAGCTTCCCAATAGGTTATTCTGCAGCAGTACCCACCACAACCTATGTCAGTGGGTCATTAATTACTGTTTCACAGCGCTCTTCAAAAAAAAAATTAAAACCCCCCACCTTTCAATGGATACAGTATCTATTTCTAAACTAAAGCTATCTGATTTTTTTTTAATTAAGGGAAAACTCTTGTATAAGCTTCCATATGCATTTCTTGGAAGCATTCGCATACAACAAGATACTGGCACTGACCTCAATTAAAATAATTGAAAATTAAACAGCATCTCATGGCAAATTTCTGACAATGCATTTTATTGGAAGGGGTTGTTTTTTTCCTCATCGAACAATGGCCATATTTTAAGAAGTCATCAGTGCTCAGGATCTCATTGACGTAACTATGTAAAACTTTTTACAATTGTAATATATTTTCTGCTTTTCAACTTGCACCTGAAATTTCTTGTTTCAGAAAAAAATCACCTTTTAAGGAGAAGGAATTTAAAGTAACTTTTGTTCTTTTGTTAACTTTTCTTTCATCGGTTACTCATTTAAAGGATCCAGCATTTTTAATTTACGTTTAGCTGATGCCAGTAGATACTCTTTCCATCATTTAATACAAATGCTGAAACAAGAAATGTCTTTTTTTCATCGAAGACATGAGAAATATTTTTATGTGGAAAAAGACACCCAGTCCTATGAGAGTTTATGCTTTGTAAAATTGCTGTTGATCCAGATATTTTAAAGCCATGTAATCCATTAACTTTGTGGGCAGCTTAATAAATCTAAAACTTTTGTGTTTTTATTATTGTATCTGAGTTGGGTTTGTTGTTATTTCTTTTCATAGTATATTTCTTGTATAATATTTTTGTAAAGCCCTCAAAACCATGTTTTGGTT
>VZRU01014825.1:438164-487942 GCA_013398155.1 Pedionomus torquatus
CAAAACAAAAAAAAACCCACATGGACTGTCCTACCTTGAAACCAGTAGTCACTTTGTCACATTAAAGGCCTGGCTGCAGTCACAGCCTGTCCTGAACTTTTATACCCCTCACCTATACCTCATCCTCTGTCTGAGTAACTGAGTGACTCCTCTGGGCCAGTGTCCTCCCCAGTGGGAGAGTCTGTGGCCACTTTCATTGCAAAACACCTTCCTACGTGACTGCAGGCTGCTGTGAAGCAGCTAGAGTAGATGTACAGAAATAACGATCCTCAAAAGCACGATTTTAAAAATTTTATTTTATTCTACAAGAACCTTCTTGTTTGGCTCGAATCCACTGTTTCTGTCAGCTCCTTTCAGGTCTTGAAATTTTAACTTGTACTTTGATAAGGTGGTTTGGGGTTTTTTTTTCAGATTTGATTTCCGCGCAGCTACCAGCGCTATGAATATGGGGTTTGATTTAAAACAGAGTTAAAAACTGCTGGAGCTAAAAGTCAAATACCGAATACAAGCACCTCTGATCCCGCTGGGGTGGGCTGATGAGGTTCCCTTCTCCTGACTAAGCCATGGTGCTGCAGAGAGAATTAAACGTATCACGTCCTGCCCAGCTCTCTACAGAAATACACTTGTAAACATCGCAGAGAGGTAGCTTGAAGGACATTTGAATGATATAGATCACCCAAAGTATCAGTTATTCTATCTTTCTCCTCTCCTCCCTTCCCCAATTCCCACCAATATTTGAGAATAGACTAATCCAGGGGAGTCACAGTAAAATAAAATAAAATAAAAAATATTGAAGAGTTGTTAACTCTGCCTTTCGAGTTACAAGCGTGCATCTCAGGATGCTCTTCTGGCAGCTGGTGCTTTAAATGTGACCAGAAGTGAAAAACCCTGGCTGTAACGTGGCCTTTGTGTACCTGGTTGGGTTTATTGCATTTTTCTGTATATACAGTGCAGGAAGCAGGACTGACTCCTTCTCCTTTGTTATTCCTTAACAATAAAAACCCATCCCAGTTTCCTACAATTCCTACTAAAGCACTACAACGAGGACCCCACTTTCAGTACAAAGATAAGAGGCTTCAGAGCTCAACTGGCCTTGTGGCACATCTGTGGATGCTCCCACGAAGCAGACAGTGCCCTGGTGAGGAGCACAGCTCCCTTTAGGTCTTTTTATTCTGGAAAAGAGAAAACTGAGGTGGGGGAGAGGGGTGTCTTATCAATTCCTGTACATACTTAAAGTCAGAGGGATGAGGCCAGTTCTCTTTTTCAGTGGTGCCCAGTGAGAGGACAAGAGGTAACAGGTTCAAACTTGAATGTGGGAACTTCCATCTAAACATGAGGAGGATCTTCTTCCCTTTGAGGGTGGCAGAGCCCTGGAACAGGCTGCCAGAGAGGTGGTGGAGTCTCTGTCTCTGAAGACTTTCAAAACCCTCCTGGACACATTCCTGTGGACCTGCTTTGGCAGGGGTTTGGACTAGATGGTCTCCAGAGGTCCCTTCCCACCCCATGTCAGTCTGTGATTCCTGCAACAGCAGGCTTCCTGGCTCATTAGCATCCTTCATCAGCTGGTGCCACCCCTCTGCCTGAGCACCCATGGCTCTTTGCTGAAGGCACTCTGCCTTTTACATGACCCAAGACACTTGTATGTCTTAACATTAGAGAGTCTTGAGTGGAGCTGTGCCGATTTGGATCCCTTTATTAGCAGTATTAAATTCCATTGTGCAGGTATTTCCACAGCTGTGAGTTATTCAATATAAACTCCTACTGAAGTAGAGAATAGGCTGCAAATAACCCACCAGGGAACAATTTCTTAAGTGCTAGTCATCCAGCAAATTCCTTTATTCTCAGTTTTTATAGCAGGATTATTCGATGTAGAGGATATGTCCAGGTTATAATGTATTTGATTATTTATAGCAGATATCTTGTGGCGTGAGCTCCATTTTAAAATGGACAAGCATTATTGGAACTAGACAGATGTGATGTTAATTTCCAAAACTAACCTCATTTTCAGCAGAGACTGTGCTATTGCTTGCACTCTTGAGAATATCACTTTTCTGGTAATTTTTCAAACCCCCTGTTGTTTTCCTACTAAGCCTACTTCAGCCTATGATTTCTCTGTTTCCCATATCTTTCCTTGATGATTATTCTGATTTCCTAGTGAAATATTTTCCTCCTTGTACCACCAAATGGGGAGGAAAAAAAAAAAAAAAAGGCCTTTTTTCTTTTTCACTCTTCATCATCCCTTGAGATATGCTTTCAGTTCTAGGGAAGCCCCAAGAGCAGGTGTTGCCTGATTTAAACCCCTCATTAAAAACCCTTTTTCCCCCACTGAAGGGAAACTCCATCCCCCCCAGCCCTGCCAGCCTGCCCTCTGCGCTGAGAAATGCCTTTAGAGGAAATACACCCCTTTTCTAGTGCTACTGCGTTAGGCTAAGGACAGGTAGCCCAGCCTAAGGACAAGTGGCCCCTTATGGATGCTGTCTCCCAAGCAGGCTCTTGCCACAGCAAAGTTCAGTCCCTTTTGGACACCGTCGTTGCTCTCTCTGCCTCCTCAGCCCCTGTTTGCTATTTAAAATGCTTTGATCCTTAGCTGAAGGTACCTCCATCTTGTACCAAGGGGGCTATCGAGCAGCAGCTCCACGTTCAGCCTCTCCGACTCACGTCAGCCCAAGGCTGGCCTGGGTGCCAGCCTGTGACAGGCTCCGCATGGCCAGCACGTGTGACACAGCCACAGCCAGGCAGAGGAGCCTTTGCAGATGCTGCACCTCTGTATCGGCAGCTCTGTCTGCCCCTTTCCTCCAAGGGATAGAGAGAGAGGTTCTGGAAGGTACATCCCATGAGGTTATTCCATACTGCGGTGACCCATTGAAGTACATTGCATGCAGCTAAGGTTTTTCCTTTTATTTTATTTTTTTTTAATCAAGTGCATTTATGGAGGCACACTGATGTAGTTTCAAAGTGCTGTGCATGTTTTTTATTTGTGTGACTTCCACTGATTATTTTTTATTATTTTTTTTTTTTAATAGAAACTTTGTATCAAAATCTTCCAAGTGCCACATAACAGTGCAAGGATTTCATTCCTATCATCCTTATCCTTTTTTTTTATTTATTTTTTTTTCAGACTATTCAGCCAGCAATATTCAGGGCTTTTCTTAATGCCTTCCATCTCCTCTGCACTGCTGGGAAGGGGCCAGCCATCAGCTGAACAGCAAGTAAATAGACTGCATGTATTTAGGGTAGTGACGGGCACATATGTTTTTAGTGAAGAGTTTATTTGCCAGAAGAGAAGCAGTTTGAGAATTCGGGTCAACTTTTGGTGAATCACTTTGAGCTAATAAATATAAGAGGTGAGGACAGAAAGATTTCAGAAGTGCAGAAAAAGTTCGTATCAATTTTTCTGAAACAAATCAGCTCTGTTCAGTTGGGCTAGGCTACTCCTGTTTCTAGCAGGGAAAAAAATAAAAAAAGGAAAAAATGGAAGTAAAAGGTGCAGGAGTTTCTATTGCTCCAAGCCCAACATCTAAGTCAGAAGTTTTTAATAAATACCTTTACTTTGGTGCTCATCACTCTCCCATCCCACCTCTTGCCCAGTTTTCTCCCTCTCCTGTGCCAAAGTTTATATTTCCACATCCACCCACTACAGTCTTCCAGATCCTTCAGTTCTTCCCCTGAACATGCCCAGGTCCCAGCTGGAGGACCCCTAGCCTCTGCCATCCCGCACCTTTCTTTCTAAAGCTCTGCACAAAACTCTTTTTGTCCAAACCCACCCAGAACTCCCCAAGCATCTCCACAAACCTTCCACAAGCTCATTCACACTGTGAACATCCATGTCAGAGCAGGAACCTGCTTCTTCTTCTCCTGAAAAAGCCTCTGACTGTTCTCCAGCAGCAAGCAAAACACCCCAGAGAGATGCTGCACTCCACCAGTAGTAGAGTCCTGTCCTAACAGGTCTCCAAGGGCAGGAGAAGAGAATTACACTGGGGGAAAAACCTGATGTACAGAACCTCTTCTTCAGGTTGCAGTCACAGAAGACTGAAATGTCATTTCTGTCTTGGCAAAAACATTGCCTTTAACACACACTTAAGGTGCAGAGGAGCTGGATTCAATCCTCAGCTTCCCATGACACATGGGGGTTACGCTGGAGGGAGGGTGATCTCATCTCCTGTTGAAGGGCAAAGATGATCTCAATGGTACCTGGGCCAGAGGACAGCAAGCAGCTCCAGAGGCTGCTGATACTCTCCACAGATGTTTAGGCCGTGTCTTTCCTCCAAGCTTTTAGTATGACACAGAAAACACTATCCTGTTGCCTATTCAGGTGCCACTGAGATAATGCTCCCTTCCATCTGCTGTCCCTTGCCAATCTCATTGGTTTTTGTTAGATGGAATTAAGAAGCAAGTCCCAGTGAACTGAGCACAGTCCTTTCAAGCACACTAAGAAATGTTGGTTGAAAGCTGACTCAAAAACATAATAACTTCATTTAACTTCTTTTTCATTTAGTAAATTAGGAAGCACCACTATTTTGAGACTAAGCCATGTGTCCCTGCCAGGGAAGGACAAGGTCATTTTGGTGCTGGAGGGGCTGTCCCAGCCAGGCAGAGAGAAGAGAGTCCAAGGTACCCTGTAATGAGGTGGCACATTCCCACTGGGGTAGGTAATTCCATAGATTTTGGTGAAATGAAAAGCTATGAGGCTCCAAGGTCCTAAAGTTAGACTGATACCACCACACTAAATACTGGTTCTGACTTTTCAAGCTCAATGAGCTCCTGGCAGGAACCACCAGAGCAGATATTTCAGCATAATAGATCTCCTTCACAGGCACATCAAATGGACCTCTGAAGAGATTTATGGATGAACATCTTCAATTGTATTGCATACTTGAAGATGGTGGAGACAAATATCCACGTAACAGACCACAGCCTGGCTTTACAGCATCAGTTAGGACACCTCTTCCAGAGTCACGGTCTGGGGATGCCATTATTTCAGAGGGATCTCTGTCCCCTCTCCCCTGCCCTGCCACTCACCCAACTTGGCATTTTCTGGGCCAGCTAAAATGCTCCAGTCCTCACCCACACCAGCCGGGGGTCCCCAACTTGAGCATACCCCATCATTCAAATCTCATCTCTGATTCCCAAAACCAATGCACCTGTAGTCTAACTGCTGGACATTTAGCAAATGACCTCATTTAGAAACTAAACCTCTCAGTCCAATTATCCCTCTTCTTCAGCCACATGTCCTTATGTAGCAGTATTGCTCATTTATATGCTAATTTTACTAAGTCTACTTCAAAGGGGAGAATTGTTTGTTAAAAATCTTACACTCCAGCCTCAGTTCAGACCATCTCATTATTTACCTGCAAATTTAGGGAGATATGGGTAAAAGCTCTGTTCTTTTATGATCTATTGTCTAGGTGATCAAAGGAAACCATTCAATATGAAGATCAAAAAGAGTCTGGCTCCCAGCAGCCCAGCAGCTGGCTCTGCCAACTCCCAAAGTCTGCAACCTCTGTTACAAGTAAAGACTGATTTTACTATTAAATAACTTTTGATTACAAATTGGAGGGAAAAAATACCCTTCGCAATCATAGTCTCTTTACTAAGGTGTTAATGAAACTAGGCTTCATATCAATATTATCTCAATTATTAGTCAAGGAATAATGACTGTGTATATAGTGTCTCTATTAATAATCCTCAGATAATGAAAAATATCCCACAGACATAACTAATACTGCTTGATAAATTGCTGGTGGCCCACAGCTAACCCAGATTTTCTTTTTTTATGTGGATATATACTGCTCAAAGGATTTTTAAAAGAGGAACTCAAAACACAAAAGTGTTTACTATTTAGAGAGGGCGAAAGCGGTGGCTGTAGGTTGAAGCATCAAACTGGGACACCTCATGTCCCACTCTGTTAGGGAATTATGTCAACAACGTAACACAATGTGAATAATGAACCCTTGCTTTTCAGGGCTGACATAATTCCTCAGCATAAGGAATTTCAAGAACCATGATTTGAAGAAATCCTACGCTTCTAGAAAAGATAACCCACAGAATTGTTCAGCTTCGCCACAAATAAACGTTAAACAGTATACAGCTTTCTTTAGAAAAATGATGTGAGAAGTGAAAAAGTATAGACTTTCAGGCCTTAATCTTCCCTTTAAAGACAGCACACTGTTATGCACTGTAGTACGTCTCTTTTCCACACTACAGATGGCAATAAACAAGAGGCTGAAGTATATTTGAAGTATATTTGAATACACTGAAGTATATCTGGGGGCTCTGCAAGGGGAGCACGAGGATATTTTGACTTTCCAAGATCATGAAATGTGTTGGTTTGTTTACGAAGCTGCTTGATGCATTCCTGAAAATACACCGAATCCTCCTGAAAATACTAAGCTCTTTCTGGAGAAGAAAAGCCACCAGTGCCAGGAGGAAAGATGTTTTTCTTGTTGTGCGAGGGCTGGTTTGTGTGACTCCGTGTGTCGTACCTTCTCCTGTCAGTCAGCGGTAAACGAATACCTCAGCAGGTCTTCCACCACTTTTAGTGCTGTTCTCGTTTGGAGCAGATCTAAAGCTGATGTTTTGACCAGTTGTTAGCATGAAAGGTCTGATGGCACTTTACAGGAGGGTTGGGGTGTAAGTTTCGGTGTCCTGGCCAGCTTCCAACATCGGTAATTAAATTCTGTCCATCTAAACTTCCCCCTGTGGCTTTCCTTGGCTCAGGTATTCTTAATTTCCTGTCTTAAAATGTTCCATAGTGTTGCAGCGGTGCTGTTAAATAGTTGCCAGGTTTCACCTCCGCAATGTGTGAGATGATTCATGCCTTATAGATTTGGGGATAGCTACACGTGGGTAAGCCCACTGAGGGCTGGAGGAGAGGCAGGGTAGAAATGACAAGATACCATAACGACTGTTTCCTCCACTCATACTCTCATTTTGTGGCACTTCAGGAAAAAGGAAAAAAAAAAAAAGTTAAAAATATCAGAACCTCTCCATTTGTTAATGAAATAAATTCCTCTCCCTCTCAAGCCTCCCATTCCTTGGATGCCCAGGAGAGAAGAGAGCAGCTGAACAGACGCGTGTGGGGCCAAATGAAAAGCCAGATCCACAGCCACGCCAGGACGTGAAGAGAACCGAGGTCCACATCCGAGCTGCTCTCCTTCCTCACCTCCACAACAGGCAGAAGCATAGTTTTTACTGTACATACTCCAAAGCTTTGAGAACTTTCACTTCCAAATCTCAGCTTTATGCCTTGAAATCATTCTTATGGCCATTTCTTTTCTTAAAACATAGGAACAAAGCACCAAAGCAGTGCTGAAGGTGAGATGAGCCCAACTGAATGCATATGTCAAGTTACTGCCTGTTTTGTCCTTTCGCTGGCAGTTTAAGAGCTAAACAAAGTCTAAATTACACACACACATCCCCCATAAAAATAAAATATAGCCTCCAGAAAGCCCTTGCTCAGTATGGTATAGGCAAGTCTTTGTTATTCGACACTCCTTCGTTGTTATCTGACTCGTTTCCTCCCTTAGTTTCTTTCAGCATTGCAAAACTTTTGAACCCAGTCTGGATGTGGGGGGTGGGAATCCTTAAAGTAGTCGGTCTCTCACCAAAAATAAGCTAGGAGGCAAAGCTGTCTTCATTAGGGGAAAGAGAAAAGCTTTTCCATTAGCTGATTCAGCCCCCCCTAAAATCCAAGGAGCTGCCCTGAGATGTCCACCTGAATCCATCACTCAGGTAAGAAGTGGAAAATGAAGCTTTTAACTTGAGCACACCAGTTTGTTGCCTAAAGCAGGAGGAATTTCCTGGCATTTTTAACACAAACAATATGTAATGTGCCTGCCTTGTGGTAGGCGTCATGCATTTGCCACGAAGTGGCAAAATCATGATGGTTAATAAACTGGTGAGATTTCATTCTGGTACAAATTTCTGAGAACTCTCAGGAGCTACAGAAGACACTGGGAGCCCAGCAAACACTGGCCTTCTGCAGAGCGCTGTAGAAGAACCACCTTTTGCAAAAGCAGGGGAAGAAGCTGAAACAGGTAACAGCTCGATGTTCCTGGGTTTTATGGCTTTCCCCTGCAAGCCTGGCTTCGGAAACGGGTGTCGGTGTAGCTCACAGCCAAGAGCTGTGTCTGGCTTGTCAGCCCAGGAGCAGCCCAGCCAGTTACTGCCTGGATTATAATCGCTCGGCTGCCCCGTCTGCAATTCTGTGTCATGAGGGGTAGAGGGTAGACTTAAATTATTTTTTTTTTAAATAAGGAAAAAAAGCCCTTTCAGAAAGAGAAAGCACATACAGGCAGGATTTTGTTAACAACAAACGCAGAGCAGTAAAAAAACAAAAGGGGGGGGACGTTAATGCTGCTCTGCGATAAGAGTGTCTCAAAGAGGCACACCTTTCTCTGCTCAGGAAGCTCCGGAGGGCCACTCTAATCTTTTTGGTCTAAGTAACGAAATCCATGCCTCTCCTTTGCTGGCAGCAAGCCAGCTTGCCTAGTCTCAAGATTTGCTGAAGTGAGATCGGTTAGGGCCCGATCCTGGAAACCTGGAAAGGGTTGAGTTTCCAGGGATTGCTGGGAGAGAGAAAATGCTGGGGAGAAGGAAAAAAAAAAAAAAAAAGGAAAAAAAAAAAAAAAAAGGAAAATTTTCCTGCCACCCTGAAAGAAAGCAAAGTGAAGCACTTTCTTAATTAGGCTAATCATTACCTATACAAAGCCAAAAACACAAGTGCCTCTAAGGCCTGGCTGGATGGGGCTTTGAGCAACCTGGTCTAGTGGGAGGTGTCCCTGCCCATGGCAGGGGGGTTGGAACTTGATGATCTTGAAGATCCCTTCCAACTCTAACCATTCTATGATACTGTGATTCTATGGAAAAGAGGTGCAAAATGTGGTGTTAGAAGTCCCAGTAAGGGAAGCTCTGTTTGAAAGACAAGGTTTTTCACTTTGTCCTCTGTGAAAGCAAGCAGGGATCATTCCCTTGAACTGCTCTGATCCTGCTGCCCTTAAACATATAAAATTTCCACTTCAATCAGCGGGAGCTGTGCATACTGAAGAGCTAGCAGGTCAGGCTCATAAAGGCCCATCACTGATTGTACAAGACATCGGTGCTCTTACGGCTGATTAAAGGAACCGACGTGTCAACAGCGGAGGAGACCTTTGCACAAATAGGATAACGACGCCGTGTCAATATTTTCCTAATGTGAGAATAAGTGCTGCGAGGGACAGGGCACACAACATTCAAGAGGCTGAAGTGTGGGAGATGATTGAGGAAGCTTGCTGGATTCTTATCTAAACACAAAAAGGAAATATTAAATATTAAATGTCATTATTAATATTAGAATAAAATATGTTTGCATGACACTTCACCTTCTCCTAAGCAGCCTGTTGCCACGTGCCCTTGATATATAATCATGCACTAAACAAATGATTTTTTCTGTTACTGCTTTCCAATATGGAATGAAAGGGGTGGAAAAGTCTTCTTTTCAGGACAAAATTCCATGATGTGGTTACTGGAGGTAGCACTAGCAGGAGTACATACAGGTCTTGGCCTTGGCAGCGTGTGGGAACAGCGATGTTCGTGGTGTTAAGCCACCCTAAAGCCCTCCAGCCCTCGTGCTCTCTAGCTCCAGGACAAGTTGTGTGCAAGAAGCAAAGCACTGCTATTTTTCCTGTCTTAGGACATAAGAAAATATGGCTAAATATGGTTAAATATGGCCCAGAAGCAGCTGATCGTGTAGCCATAATTCTGATTTTTTAAGATCCCCAATTGATGTAAATCTAATTGACTTAGCAGGTTTATTTACTTCCTGTAATAAGAATAGAAATAGAAACTTCATCATTTATGTGTATATAGGCTACTGAGGAAGCTTGTCTGGTGTCTGGGGTCACCTGGGTATCTTACAGACATTTCGTCCTTATCCTTCCAGTACCAAAGTCAGTGGTAGAGTTTATAGGAGCGATTCAGAGGGGACAAAAGAAGGGAGGCTATGCTTAGACATGTACACTGATAAGGGCTTGCTTTCTCAGGAGAAGCTTCTCCTTGCCAGTTGTCTTAACCTAAGGCTGCCTTGTGGCAGCTCACAAGGCAGGAGACAGTGGCTGCTTTCTCACTAACAGAAACATTACATGTTAATTAACTTTTTTTCCTTGTATTGCCACTTCATCGAGGGGAAGGTTTCCAGTGTTCTCCAGTCTAATACAAGGTCAGGGGCCCTCTCTTATATTGTTTTTCCCCTTTGCTTGAGATGGATACATGATGTAAGAATATGAACTCAACACCAACTCAGTGTTGGCGTCTGTCTTCCCTCCCCACCAGCCCTGTGTCCTCACAGTCTTTTTTCTGACATCTCTTGCGTAAGCCACTGTCACAGTGTACAGACTGTCTACAGACCCCAGTGGGTGACAGTGCCAGTTCCCTGAGTTACCTGCTGTCTTGGTTATGACTGCGGCAGATGCTATTCCATTTCTGTCCACAGGTAGTCTTTAGGGAGTCTTCTTATAAACAATGTATTGGCAACCAGCAAATTAATGTAGACAAAGTGGACAAAGCTAGTATTTAAGCCAGACTCCCAGGAGAAACAGAAGGAGAGATTTAGGGCTGGACTCATTCTGAGCAGTGCCTGGATCAGAGAACCTTCAGAGGTCCCATCCAACCTGCCAGAGTCTGTGAGTGTGGAAGGAGGGATGGAGTGAAAACACATAAATGTGCTTTAGCAATGGACAGGCCCAGCTCAGATCTTGGCTGGTCAGAAGGAAAAGGATATAGAAGCTTAATGATTCAAAAAAAGGGACCCCAGACCTGCCAGAAGACTGGGTACTACTTGGCGGGCTTAGATGAGCTGCATTACTTTCAGGACAAAAGCATATTAGATCAACCATTAAGTGAATTTTATTTTTTTTTTTTCCCATTGATTGGACTAGATGATCTTAAAAGGTCCCTTCCAACCTAGGTGATTCTGTGATTCTGTGAAAACACAGGAGGCCTTTGGAGTGCTGAAAGTGAGCACCAGATGTCTTACACTCAGGGCCAGGAAACTCTGGGGGACTCGGAAGTGCCCAGGATTGATGCAGGGGTAGCTCAATGGTTCCCATGCCAAATTAGTGATCATTTCTGACAGTTTCTGGGTCCTACAGGAAGACTGGCCACGTGTCAGCAGTGTCTATAACAATGGGACTTCCAAATCTGTGTTTTTACCGCAGAATTTGAAATTCTGTAAAGTACTTCAGTGCTTGTGAAACCCGTTGCATAAATTAATAAATAATAATAGCTTCGAAACTGCAAGGCATTCTGATTCAAATCTAAGAGGACTCTAAACCTTTAATGCTATGAGGACATCTTTTCTATATTCCCTTTCTTGGGATGTCAAAGATACATTTTTCCAAAGCATTTGAACAATTTGACTGGGACCCAAGGGGAAATTCTGGATGCTTTGTGGTGGAGTAATGAGTCAGAAAGTTTTCTTGCCAGGGATTGAGAAATGCCTGACCTCATTTCTGAGAACACCGCATGCGAGGGAAAGATTTTGCCCTTAGTGGAATTCTAAATGTTTAGTGTAGACCTCTGAGAACAAGGCAACAGCATGCCTGTTCAAGAAAAACCCAAGAATTTGTTATTCCCTTCATATAGGGAAAGACATGGTTTAGGTCAGATTTAAAACCTGAACAGTACATTTAAAATATTTGCTTTGGACTAATTTTAGATTTCAAAAGAATATAATAGTGAAGGAGTTCTGATTATTGTTCGTTAACTTTACAGTGTTAACCTAAGTTGTAGCTTTGTATACGCAGGTCTGTCTTCTAAATCATGTCTGGGAAAGCTGCTGAGGGTCCAGCCACTCGTACCAAGGCAGGATTAGTCATATCTATCGCATTTCTGGCAAATACTTATCTGACTCCTTCTCACAGGCCTCCAGCACTGAAGACGCCCCAGGCAATCTATTCCCAATGTCTAATCTGAGCCTTCCTTGCTCCAAATGTAAACCCAGTGTCTCTTGGCTGCAGTGCTATAGTTGTAGAGAACAGCAAGCACATATCAGCCCTGTGGCTATACGGAGCAAGTTTTATGGAACTGCTGGCAATTAAAAATTTGGAGCATATTTTTTTTGTCTTTTTTGGTTTTGTGTAGTCCCTGGGTCTGTAATGAAAAAGCATTTGCTGTAACAAGAATTACTACTGGACCTAAGCAAAATTACATATATAATTGCCAATTTTGTATCATTTTCTTCTGCAGAGATTGCTTAATTCTTTAGGTGCACGACAAAGCCCTGGTGGCTGGCAGTAGGTCTGTTTTTTTTACTGAATTCCATTTATTTGCCACAAACCTGTTTGAATTGAGTACATCAGGGTTTAATTGCCACCCTGCCTTGGTGTCTCATCGTCAGACAAACACATACCAGCATTTAATAAGTTACCAAAAAAAATAAGTTACCAAAGCTAATAGGCTAATAGCTTACAAAAGTCTTTCATTTATGGCAATTGCACCAACTTAGGATATTCTGCAAAGGAAGCTCCTAAATCCACAATACTTTTTTTTTCTTTTTTCTTTTTTCTTTTTTTTTTTTTTTAATAGGCAGTGGGTACCACTGTCTTTAATGAAAGTTGGTCTTTTTATCCTGGAGACTAAGTCCTGGCCCTGGAGTTTGAACCCTATCTGCCTAGACTGCCAAAGCATTCTCATTTTTCATTCCCACTGAGAACACAGCTACAGCACATTTCCTAATTTCTATCATATGTTAGCGTGTTTTGTAAAATGCAATTCCCCCCTTTTATTTTTAAATAAAAGTAATCAAATAAACCGCATCGCAATGAATAGATGTTTTCCACTTTTTTACCTTACTTGATCAACTCATTTGAGAAGCCAGTAGTTATTTTCACTACAGTCAGAATTTGTAAGACTTCAGTCAAAAATGTGACTTTTTTTATACCTTATTAAATTTCATGTGGGCTATGCAGAAAATAAATTACATGCAACTGTACTACATAAGTACCATTGCTGTATTTTTTTTTCACTGAGCAATTTCTGAAAGCAGTATAAATCATAGGCTAAATTCTGCTGCCCTTCCTCCAACCTCACTGAGCCAAAATCCCATTAAAGTTAACTTTGAGATTTGGCCCCATGACTGGATGAGTATGGGAAAGCCTGTAATTTATAAGGCCATATCCAGTCTATTATACTTCTGGAAAATGTGCAGAAATATATTTTTAAGAGACTTTTCTCTCCAAGTTCCTTAAAAAGCCTGAGTAATTTCAGGGAGGCAATCTGATAGACAGATTTGTATGAATATTTATATAACTAATAACAGAGCCAATACTTCTAAATATTTTCTAAGAATATTCAGTCAAGTAAAACAGTGAATGTGTCTTGGCTGTTTGTCTTCTTTCTATTTATTTTCTTTGAATATTCCCACAGATGAGTTCACAGGCAGGAGTGTTGAAGAATAATGACACTATTCACAAAGTGGATTTAAACTTGTAGTTCAGAGCAGTCTCATCAGAAATCCCTCCTAATTTGTGAATAGAAATAATGATACGTGGCAAGTGACGCTCAGGAAGAGCTCACATTTTTAGTTTTGAACAGTGAGTCTCTCCAAATGTAAACAATCTACAGGTGATCTTCAGAGAACCTATTGAAAGAGTAATTTCCACTAATCCAAGAAAATTATAAAGTATCTTCAGAAAATATGCAAACAGAGAAAGGTTAAATCAATTAAGTAGGTTATTTACTACAAAATACTCATTCAGCCGTGGAAGCTAACCCCAAACAGATGTACGCTGCTCTGATGTACACTTGTGGTCTATTTGAAGATAAATTAAAATGCTTCTCTTAATATCAAATAAATACTCTTCAAAACGCTTCTTCAGATCTTTGGTCATTACCACAAACACGTGCAGTGCAGAATTAAACACTGCCAATATATGCATCTTGAAGGCCAGGACCTGAATAGTGAAGTCTGTATTTCCACCATAGGAATTAATAAATTCCCACATATCCTATATGCCTGAACTCAAGTTCTTCATTAAATTGCTTGAATTTTGATGACTGGAATGAAAAAAAGCCCAACACAAATTTGAGAACTACCCTGAAAGCTGTTGATTGTAGCCAGAGTCCCTGCTCTGAAGTCCCGTCAGACTCTTCTCCGGCAGGACATCTTCCACCTGGTTGAGTCCCCACCGGTGTGCAGGCACCAAACAGGTGAGGGTCCTCAGTTCACCTCCTCTTAGCTGTTTTGAGTAAGTAATGAAAGAAAATCCAGGAAAATGTATCAGTTAGGTCAACTTTTCTCCCTACTTCCAGCCCACCAGGGAAGAAGAGACTAAAGCTCTTCCATCTGAACGCGCAGCCCAGATACATTTATAGGACATGCAGGAAAGCTGGTGCTGATTATAAAAGTCTCTTGGATCCATTAACAATAAAGCAGAGTATAGATTTTAGAAATCATAGGCTGTTCAAGCAACAGACATTTACTACAAGGCCGATTACTTTATTCATGGAAGTTTTGCATTCTTAGATGTTTAAACCGCTTGCACGTTTCTGTTTAAACCATATACTTAAATCTGCACATGGTGTACAATTGTTTCAATACCCATAACTTGTCAGACCTAGCTGGCTATTATATTTTACGAGCGCTAATACATTTGATTGATGTTGATATGTTCTGATTAAATTTACTGCTGATTAGTTGATCATCACTTTGAACAACAAGAAATTATATTTCACTGTTTTTATTACACTGATTGGCACTCAGTTTATCAACCATGGCACCGATGGGAATTATCAGAGCTAATTGATTTCTAATGAGGATATATTAATTACACTGATGTAAGGAAATCCAACCATCTTTATCCTGTTTTATTTTAAGACAAGCAAACATGAAACTAAGAAAAGGAAAAGAAAAGGAAACATCCAGATCCTACAGTAATCCTTAAATTCTGCACAACTGTATTGACCTTATACTTTAGATTGATCTGCCTGTATAATGGATCTGTACTTCTGAGGGCTTTTCTTCTGATTCTGACCAAAGATTTGAATAACCATATCATTTTTCTTTTAAGTTTAACGTACAGATTTTTCTCATCAAAAAGTAATTCCTAATATGAGAAAAAAAATGTTTTGGTTTTATGTTGTACAGCTTCATATCTTCTGGGGTAAGAAAATATGATTTTAAATAACACTGTTATTAGTTTTAAATACATGAGTAAAAAGGAATCAAGGGCATAAAATATAAAAGTTTTTTAAAAAAAATCATTAAAGCAATTAAAAACCTCTTCAGAGTCCTTACTTAAAAATCTCATATATCTGCCTTCCCTGCCTGTGTTTGCCAAGATGAAACCTTCAACTAATTTTGCAGTTTTTAATACTAGCTTACTGGGTTTTGGTTCATGATTCCATTACACCCCCACTATCTGGTTCTCACATGCTGATATCATCAGTGCCATTATCCCTAATTCAACAAAGCACTTACGTGTGTGTGTAAATCCCACTGACATCCGTAGAGGGTTGCACTTTGTTGGATTGGGGGCTGCTGTCATCACAAAATTAAACATGGGGAGAGAGAAAAAAAAGAAAGAAAAAAAAGAAAAACCACAACCAAAAACACCAAAAAACCTTACAGTCAAGACTTTCATATGTAACCTGAAAACCAGCAGCCGCTCCCGTAGACGTCTGCTTGGGTTTTCCGCGGTACCCTGCCAGTCAGCCCATGGGTCCCTGCCACGGGCTGGAGATGCAGCATCCTTGCACCAATAACTTTCCTCCCGTTGCTTCCCCCCTGCCTTCTCCCGCTTGCTATTTTCCCTTTGTCAGATGGATTGGGTGGTTTGCAAGCCATGGTCTCAACCCTGCCTTAATGCCGCCTGAAAACTGCTTGTGGCCGGCTCAGGATCATAACTAACTTGCGTGCCAATATTTTCGTTAATGCTCCTGCTCACTTTCAGCCCCACTAATGAAGGCTGAAGTGTTTCTACTTAATATACTCAGAAGAATCTTTGAACGCGCTCTAGTTGGAGGGTAAGTTGAGGGTTTCTCATGAGCACGCGCTCCGGGAAGAAAGCACACACGCTCCATCTTTGGGGAATTGCTGGCTGCCGTAGCGCCTCTCCAACATGATTCATGCTAAAGCACTTAGGGATATCAGCCTGCCCGTGAGCTGCTCACCAACATCCCCAGCCTGGGCCGGAGCAGCAGGAGAGGCCTATCGGTATGAATAATTTATGGCTGGGGGTAAAGCATTTTTTTTTACATCTTCATATGTTCGCCCATTAAGTGCAGTTCAAAACCCACAGGAATGCACAGAATGTGGGGACTGCACCCAGCTCCCAGGGCCTTAAAGGAAAAGAAACTTATCCTCATGTGCCAGCGCTGCAAGGAGAAGTAACTCAGGCAAACTCTGTTTCTAATGCAACATTTCAAATGGAGGATCTTAGGACACTTAATATTTCTTAATTATTTTAGTTCCATAGTGCTGGCCACAAGATAGATGCCAAACCGACAGCGCAGTTATTACCTGAATGCTAAAGTTCAGCTTTACAGATGGATGTGCTTGCAGCACGCACTCATTAAGCATACATTTCCAAACACATTTTATTTCAAGTTCTCTTCTTTATTGTATTACAAGACGCATTATGAATAAAATTAGTTTATTATACATCGATAAGATGCTTATAAAGCACAGAGTAATGTTTATTTTTATGAATCCTTACCTGAACTCATAAAGGTTTGTTTATCTTACAG
The DNA here is from genome assembly GCA_013398155.1 of Pedionomus torquatus. Lineage (NCBI taxonomy): Eukaryota > Metazoa > Chordata > Aves > Charadriiformes > Pedionomidae > Pedionomus > Pedionomus torquatus. The sequence continues at coordinate 454,887 of VZRU01014825.1, forward strand.
TAAAATTGGAACCTGGCCATCCTGTTTTCAAACCTGTGCAGTTTATTAAAACACTTAAATTCCATATTTAAATATGCTCTTGCTTTTTTTTTTTTTATCATTGAAATTTAAGTAGTGGTATTTAGCCATCAGGAAATACTACATAAGCAATGGGAAAAGGTAAAATTATTCTCCTAGTATGCTGATGGGGTCTGGGTCACGTTTACAGATGGACTGTGTTGTTCCACGTGATGGGGAAGGGTAGGTACTTCAATATTTTACTCTTTCAATAGCTTCAATATTTTAAAAGTGACTAGCCAGAACTTAAGCATCGGGTAAAGAACCCCCAAACTAATCACAAATTCAAGAGGAACCGTCAGAGTTGACTGTCCTCACCAAACTACTGGAAGATGCACAATTGCTATAGACTGAGAGATCTTTCAGAAGTGGCCGTTGCTGGTATCAGAAGCATCGACATTTTTGCTGGGCAAATGTTTTTAACAGAGCGGCAGCATTGCTGGAAAGTCTGAGCAGCCTGTAGCTAAAATATTTTGGTAATCATGCTGGGAGATGATTACCAAATCAAATCAGCCAGATGCTGGCTCAGGCACGGAACAGTCTCACGGGCAGACAGGATGTGTAAGAAGATGGAGCCTGCTCAGTTTAGATGAAATCTTCTGACAATTAGCCACAAAACTCTGGTGTGTCTCAATAGGGCAAGAAGAGAATGCAGATGAATTTCCATGAGCTTCAAAAAAGGAATGTTATTGATAGCAAACCAACCCTCTTGGCCAGATTTCAAATTGTACTATAAATACGAGCACAATTGAGACTTTTTTTTAAAAGTAGTGTTTTAACTCTAGCAAAAAAAGAGTCTTAACCAGAGTCTTCAATCTGGAAAAGACAGAAATCTGTCTTTCCTCTGGAAAACCTATCTGAAATGCTGAGTTCCAGGCTCTTCAAAAAGTATCACCCCCAGGGCAGAAACGGAGCACAGAAAATTTCAGCCTAGCAGCTTTGTATTTTGCAAAGTCATAGAATCATAGACTCATAGAATGGTTAGAGTTGGAAGGCACCCCAAAGATCATCGAGTTCCAACCCCCCTGCCATGGGCAGGGACACCTCCCACTAGACCAGGTTGCTCAAAGCCCCATCCAGCCTGGCCTTTAACACCTCCAGGGATGGGGCAGCCACAGCTTCTCTGGGCAACCTGTTCCAGTGCCTCACCACCCTCATTTCATAATGGGAGTGGCTGAACAAATCACTGAATATGATGGAGACAGGCCTGAAGAGCTCACTGTTAGGAAGCCAAGCATCGAGCACTCAGAAAACTCTGGAATGAATGCTTAATGATGAACTTTAATTTGCTACACCTGGCCTTTAAACACACAATGACATGCTTCTCTTGTTCCCTCCTGTTGAATGACTGTCTTTTCCAGTGCCCAGAATGAGCAGGGCTCAACTATTGAGCAGATCTTCTCAGGGAAAATGTGAGTCCAACATGAGGAAGAGGTATTTTATTCATCCTTTGAAATAGTTTACTTGTGTTCACAGACATTAAAAAAGGAAGTTTTTAAAGCATTCTACTTAGCTAGGTATCAATGCTATCAAACTGGTAAGGCAGAGCAGTCTTAAAGGCATCAAGAAGCAGGTATTAAATAGGAAAGTCTGAAAAAACACAACAGCACTTTTAAAAAATCTTCTCAAAAACAGAAGTCCACTTATTAATTACATACTCAGTTACTGACTTGCAGACTTCTTGGTGGTAAAGAAAGTTCTTACTGTTTTAATAGTCACATGAAATACATTTATAGCTAAAAATAACATTTTGTGAACACTTTCTATTTAAAAAAGTAAACAAATTTTTTGTAAAACAAAGCGTTTCTCAAAGCCTGAAATTTTTCAGAGAATTTTTTTTTTATTTTAAAAAAGGAAGAAAATTGGTTGATAATTTTTCAACAGCTTCTTGAAAGCCAGGCTAGAGCAATGAACACTAGAGATCTTGAGGTGATAATGGTTGCTAAGAAGCTTGGAAAAGAAAAAAAATAAATTGTTTTCAAGAGTCGTTTAGATGTTGTGTTGGGGGATATGGTATAGGGGAGAACTTTGTAGTGGTTGGACTCGATGATCCCAAAGGTCTTTTCCAATCTGAATGATTCTATGATTCTATGAATCACAGCCCATTAGCCTTGACTGCCATTCTTAAAGGAAGCATACAAGAAATTTCACGTATTTAGAGATCAGCAGTTAAATCTGATACTTTGCAAGGTTAATAACCATCCACAGTCTGTCAATAGAATGGATGCTACCATGTTACTTGCTGACTTTATGGAGAATGCATTCGAAGGGAGGCAGCCCTTACTACTGAAAGGGGAATATACATCTTGGAAGATACGCTTTGCATCAAAACATCTTTATGAACAAAAGCTGTTTCCCTGCAGAGGTATTTCTGATTCCGGATCTTTTATTGTGCAGGTCTTTGTTCCTGTATCGTGACACTGAAATGGTTAACAGCAAACTTTTGAAATGAGATTTGAAAAGCATGATGAAAGAGCCTGATGTTTTGCCTGATTTTTCTTTCCTTTTTCTCTGTGGACAAAGGCCTTGAATGCTGAAGGCTGAAAAGCCTATTATCACCAGAAAGAAATGTAAGTAAACAAGGCATTACAATAATGAATTCTACAGTACATGACACGAAGGCAAGAACCAGCTCTGTGCAGCAAGCAGTGAAAGATTTGGCTGTATCTTGGCAATTTTTCAAAAATGATAACAATAAGAGGTTTTGTCGCTTCAGACATGTAAATCAAAAGGATATTTCAGCACTAAAAATGATACTGAGAGTTTCTAACCATTGACCCCAAACCAGCATTCAAAAATAGACATAAAACCTAAGAAGCTATAATCCTACAAGCCATGCACAATCAAACCTAAAAAGCTAAAAAGATTGAATTTTTAAAGTCCATTTGAAATTAGGTTGGCAATGACTACCCTTAGCCACAGGAGAAGGATTTCTCATACTCAAAGTTAAGATGTGATAAAAAGGAATATAATCCAAAAATTATAGCAAGAGTGTATTTCAGCATCTGAAATGGGCTGAAATTCCCCAATCTTGTTCCTCAATAAACAACAAGTACAGAGGCCACGCACACGGGTAGTTTGGACTATAAAGGACAGGAAGAATTTTATTTGTAAGAAGTGAAAGTGTGTGTAAGTGAAACGTGAAGATGGTGAAATTTGATATTTAGGCTTTTTATAGTGCATTAACAAACTGTGCAAATGTGCCTGAAAGCAAATAAAACCAACAGCTTGGCCAAACTGGTGCAGCAGAGATTGGGCAGAGGAGAAGGGATCTGCTCAAAACTTCATCTGCGAATAAAACTTCCAGCTGCATGTTGAAACTCCCACAGCAGGAGAGAGTGCCCGTCCATGTGAGCAGCACCTTACAGACCCTAAAGGAGCCACAGAAATGAAGGCATAGCAAAGTCACCTCTTAAGGGTGAATTGGGTGAATTTTGTCCTTTGCACCGTCCACCTCATCCCTGGGAGAGGACACGACCCCTCGCTGCGTGGCTCAGGTGTAGCTTGTAATGCCCCTGACAGCAGAGGATTGCTGAATTATCTGGGGCATCCTATGGGAATGAGGAGTGTCACTTCAAGAGACATATCCAAATAGCAGGCAGGATTGGACTGGGCACTTGTTCCTTTCCTTACCTAAGCCCTAACTACGCACTCTTATCATTAAAAAAAAAAATAAAAAAAAAAAAAAAAAAAAAAAAAAAAAGAAAGAAAAGCAAACAAAGGAGCAAAAAAGGTAAACAAGACATATACTCAGGTGAATTGAAATTCCACCTCAGATGGGGTGCAGGTTGAATTCACGTATTGTCACCAACTTAACTGAGGTCAGCACCACGCCAGGCAACCCCCACTGCTGTGACGCTGCAGCCTCTTTTCTCCCGCATTAAACTGAACAGGGGTGACAGAGTCTCAGCCACTGAATAACCTTCCCTTTGGGATTTGCCCCTTGAGAAGCTTCTCAGAGCCGGGCTTGCAGAGTGGGAGTATAGGAAGTTCAGGCATCAAAACCACCACACATCTCAGTTCTTGACTTTGCATTCTTCTGCATCACTCTACCCCACAAAGACAAGCCCAAAAGACTCTTCCTGACAAGCCCAATGCCCATGAGGGTACTACAGAAAAGACAGAACTGCCTCTGATGTGGTTTTATGGTATGAACTAGACTGGGAAGAGTAGCAGGGATGATTTGGCTTGGGTGAAGATGACCTTCAGGATAGGGTGCAACACCCAGTATGGAAGGGGTCAGTTCCGTAATGAGGAGTGGAAAGCAGTACCACCCCATGAGGAGGCAAGAAAAACATCTTTCTTGTATAGATTGTCACCAAAGGGTCAGCACCCACCCTGTGACATGAAGAAGGCAGCGTTAGAAAGGATCTGGGGCATGGGAAAAACTTTTCCACTCGGCAGGATTGGATCAGGCTTTGATCCAGGCTTGGACTGATCTCAGGCTATGAGCATTTCTGCACAGCTCAGCCCAGTCCAGTGCAAATAACCCCCAAAACAGTGACAATACAAGCCTGCTCCAGCCCCAGAAGTGGCGATGACACATTGCAAACACCACAAGTCCCACCACAAGTTCAGAAATTTCTGTATGGTGCTGTGCAACATAACATGGCATGCTCCTACGCAGCTGCAGGTAGTTTTGAGTCTGGACAGAGTCTGGATTAGTACTTACTGTTATTCCCTAAAGAGCCAAGACCTTTCAGTCACAGGAGCACCTAGAGAGAAAAAAATAAAAAAGCCACAAAAACCTCCAAACCTCCTTCACCTCTTTAAGATCTACCATAACCACATAAATTTATAGAGTTGGTGATGTTACTAAACTGTGAGACCTTTGTTAAGGCTTCTACAAATGGGCCGGCATGGAGCTGAAACCTGGGCTCTCCAGGGAAATCTCCACTTTCCTAAAGGTCTGCCCCGGCTTCGATGTGTGAAGCTGAACAACTGCAAAAGCAGCTCTCTCTTTCAGTTAGCACCAAAATTGGAATCAAGATCAAAGATTTGGTTCATGATCAGTCCCTGCTAGCCCAGCTCCACTGAAGGCATCAAGAGGTTGCTTCAGTCAAAGCTCTGGCTCGGGTTCTATAAATGAACTAAAGTGTCAGAAACCATGATCTTTTTCAATGATAAACAATACACTTTGGGTTGGTTTTTTTTTTACTGATTCCATTTTATAAATCATTTTAATGTGCATGTGAGGTAATACTCTTGTGCCAATTTAAGTTACTCGCTGCTGACTATTCTAATGTATACATGTACAGAAACGAGGAAGAACTATAAAGATAAATCAAATGGAATAAACACTTGCACTCTGAAACAGAACTTAATTATTTTATAAAGCATATGATTAGGTATTAATACTTCATAATGTGAAGTTTTATCTGAAAAATCAGCAAATAATAGCTCTCCCATTATTGCTATAGAGACCTAGTAATATAGCCCTTTCACAGGCTATTATATTATATTATATTATATTATATTATAACACTGTTGTGAATGTGACTACTCATCTTTAAATAACGTGCAGGGTGGTTAAAGGCAAAATTTTCCACACAGACTTGTTTATTCAGAAGTACTGTGTAGCCTGTACCCTTACTGGAAGCAGCAGGGTTGCAGGTGATCAGGCAGCTTTCAGCAGCGTAAGTTACTAAACTTTTTCTGCTTTATCAGTGTATCCCACGATGTAGAGAATGTATTGCTGTGAGATTACAACAGTTGTTGCATTATCCATCGGGCTGGTCTATTTTTCCTCCATGTTAAATAGTTCCTCTAGCGTTTGCCTCTTTACACATACACAATTAATTCCCAGCGGATTTAAGCGATTTTAGTAACACATCGAAGAAGAAGTTGAACCCAATGTTTTTATTATGTTACTGCCTTTTCAATAAAATATGGGTAGTGAACTGCAGCTCCCAGACACGTTCCACCGTGTCCATACTTAGCAGGTCACAAAACCATTGAATAATTACTGTAAACCCCAGGAAGGCTGAGGGTGGGAAGCGCGGTGGGGAATGAGAGAAACCAGAGTGAGAACAACCAGACCAACCTAGATAAATTCCCCTAAAGTCTGTGGCTTACTACAGGTTATTTATCCAGAGAAGACAACATTGTGGAGGAACAAGGAACAGCACTGTGTGATATGAAGAGGAATCGTGTGGCCAATTCATTTATCTTTTTTTTGTGTGTAAGAGAAGGAAGCTGTAAAAAGTTGCCATTGGACAATTTAGTCCTAAAAGGAGAGTGTAGCTGTTGGGCTCAGTATTACATGTGCCAGGTTCTTTACCTGTAGAACCTACTGAGTGCGTCACAGACAGGAAAGCGTGAAATATCTGTAACTTTTGGTTTTGGCAGCTATAGTTGTAGCCTGGCAACAGACACATGAAACACGGGAGCTTTGTTGAGCATTATGCCCAAATCATCAAATTGTAATGATCTTCTTTTCCCCCTCTAAACCTGTTCCTAAAAATATTTTCCCATAGTGGGAAACCGGTTTGGTTCATGGTGAAAACTCTCCTTCTGACAGGAGCTTCATCTGATGCCAGTTTGGGTACTACCCAGGGCTCTAAGCTTCTTGGCAGTGTCAGGACATATTTCGTGTTTCATATGAACACATCTGACGGGTACAATCCCTGTTCAGCACAAGTTCAGTGCCTGGTCTAATAGCTAATTCTGGGCATCTCAGATGGTAGCAGTGGATTTTCTACTTTTGCTTTGCTTCTCTTTTTATTTCTCATTGGCTGGGGCCTTAAATTACACCTGTCTGCTTCATATATCCTACTACTCCATGCAGCTGCACCCGAAAGACCAAAACTGTATTAGACTAGGTGTTGTACAAACATCAGGTTTTAAAAAAAAATGAAGAAATCAATCCTGACATAGAGAATAAGGCAGAAATGGAGAAAGAGTATGCCTGAGGAGATGAAGTAACCCTAATAGGCATTTTTACATTTATAAGATGTCCCCATAGAGTATTTTAGAAAAGTAAGTCTGTTTGCCAAAGTTAGGTCAGAATAGATGACAAGCAAAGAAAGATGGGGATGAAAAAAAGGAGGGAACCTTTGCAGCCAGGACTGACTGCAGAACAAGACTGGGCCGCTTAAACTAATCCCAGAATACATCCCAATACACTTAGGTCTAGTCTGCCTGGGAATCCATCCACTTGCCTTAGTTTTAACAATGCAGCCTGTATTAATGTTTGACAATAAGGTATTAAGGATTAGATAACAAAGATCTACATGCAGCAGTCCTCTGCAGCTGAACATCTGCCATAGTTGAGGTCCCCTCCTGCCAGGCAGAAAGGTACTCACTTTCTCACACCTTAAGAGCAAAAGCTTGGACAAGATTTATTGCCAATTGGCTAGCCATCTATCAATGCTTTTTAGATCCTTTAAGAACTTCGGTGATAGGTTTTTTCTGTTGCATTTATAAAATTATGCTACTCTTTTACCTCTTTCATTAAGTATATTTGTTACAAAAATTGGTTTACAGTAGTCATTTATTAATATTTTCAGTACTTTTTTCAATTATTAATATTTTCATAACTTCTTCTCAAATCAATCCTTTGCAATACTTCATTTATTTCAAGCACTAGTTCCTGGAAAGCCACCTGTGATTCCCATCTCAGGTCTGGAAGTCTTCTGTTCTTTCTGGGAACTTATTTTTAGCGTCTGACTCTTCCAGTTCATAAACCCATCTCTGAGGTGGCAGGGTGGTAAGGTTAGGGTGCTGCAGCCTTCAACACTATGGTATTTACATGGTATATCTCACCATGTAAATACCAACTAACCACAGGAAAGGTCCTTGGAAAAAATCCTACAGCCCAGGCAAGCTGGGAGACCTGAGCTTCTCCCTAGAGACTGGCTGCTGCCAGCTTTCTGGATGTCAGATAGCTCAAACATCAGGGGACCTTTGGTTCTGTATCCCAATAGTGTAAAAAATACTGCTTTTTCCCCCTCCCTATTCCTTAGGCTTACTCAAAAATTCTCTTGCAGACATTTTTATTTATGTAATCAATTTACGGGTCAAACTCATCGAGGAATAAAGAATAGGTATCGTATCAAAAGTTCACTATTGCAGTAAATTACATTTGTTAAAATTAGAAACTTGTTGAATAAGGCTTTGATGATAATTGCTAAAGTTGACACAGACTTAGTCTTTAGAAAAGCAGAATTCAGCATTTTCAAAGTGCTGGTTCTCACTGCATATTGAAATCCAATATGCTATCACTGGAATTATTTATTGATCTATTTAACAGTTTTACAAGCCATTGCCATATAGTTGTTAACATTTGAAAATCAAAACCAAAACATCTATCTTTTATGCTCAGTCCATCTTGTTCTATGACACATTTTCCTGGATAAACTATGAGCAATAAATTCCATGTTTGCTATGTGCTTTAGCAAAACTATAAAATCTATGGAGGCATCAGAAACAAAATTTAATAACACGGATGATGCCCAGACATTCCTTTCCCAATGAAATTCCTGCAGCCTGACTTGCAGAGGAATCTAGATGTGCATTTCCCACCGATTTCAGTAAAAACTATGAATAAATCCTCAAAGTAACTTAGTCACTGAAATATCTTACTCATAGATGATTGCCATCTAATACCATCTCCATTCCTGATTTAGGAGTTTGTGGGAGCAGGGAGCACTTCTGGAAGGAGAGAAAGCTGCTTTACCAGATACAGTCACAGTTCAGAGGAGATGACAAGCCCCAGGAGCCAAAGAGCCAGCCCACCTGGATCTGGACACCTAACTCAGATCAGGTGTGAACCTCCAGCAGGATCCTGAGGAATGAGACATCCTGCAACCATGCTCTTCTCTCCTTCACAGTGAGAATATAGAGAATACTGGTTAATGAAGATGGACAGAATGAACTTTTTCCTCCCTGCTCCTAGGCATATCTGTTATTTATTGATATTAGAATATCTCTAAGAGGAGACATCTGGAAAGGACAGAGTAACCAAAAACTTGGCCACTGGGGACCTGGTAGAGCTGAGTTTAAGCAAAATTCTCGGGTCATACAGAAGAATATCAGTCATAGAATCATAGAATGGTTAGAGTTGGAAGGGACCCTGAAGATCATTGAGTTCCAATCCCCCTGCCATGGGCAGGGACACCTCCCACTAGAGCAGGTTGCTCAAAGTCTTGGTCCTTCATCTCACTAGCAAATGCTTTACTTTACTCTGGACATACACACACAGTCTCTCCCTCTCCTTCCATTTCCCAAAATGTTTGTGTTTCATGCTTCAGGCTCACCCACCCTCTTTTCTCTTGTATAGTTGCACAGATTGAGATGTTGGCCTCAGCAGCAACAATAATAAACCTTCTGTAAATGTCTCTATACTGAAGAACAGAAACATTTTCCTGTACCTGATTGAAGCAGCACTGAAATCAGAATGCACTGAATATAGCTCTACAATACAATTTGTGACCGAAACCTGCCAATATTTGAGTCTAATCCTAAAAACGGTAGAAATTTCATCAAATAAAATGTGGTTATTTCTAAAAGAATTGCCAGTGTTTCCTCGTAATATTTTTTGCAAATCTTAATAGAAACACAAAAAATATCTGAAAGATGTAGATTCAACTGAAAACATCTAGAGAAAAAAGTGAAGTTTTACAGTCCTATATGTAAATTCAGCTAAGCCATGCTTGGAATGGGCCAATTAAATTGCCATGTTTTGTCTGATTTCATAAAAGTTGTTCTTCAGGATAAAAGCTAGGATACCTGCAAAATGTTTACCTGCTTTATGTTTAGAACTAAAGAACTTGGTTTTTAGAACTTTTATGTTTAGAACTAAATTTTGGAACAAAAAAAGCACAGCTACATTCGCTTAGTTTTTCATACTTGCTCAACCAGGTATTTTATCAAAGATGTGTATTTTTCACATACAAATGAGGGGCAATGGGCACAAGCTGGAACACAGCAAGTTCCATTCAAATATGAGGAAAAACTTCTTTATGGTGGGGGTGCCAGAGCCCTGGAAGAGGCTGCCCAGGGAGGGTGTGGAGTCCCCTTCTCTGGAGACCTTCAAGACCCGCCTGGATGCAGTCCTGAGGGATGTGCTCTGGGCAATCCTGCTTTAGCAGGGGAGCTGGACTAGATGAACTCTAGAGGTTCCTTCCAATTCCAACAATTGATTTGGTGATTCTGTAAATATCTACATTTGTATCTTCATCGTAACACTACATGACCAAACTAGGGGAAAGAAAGGAGACATTTGTATGTAAAAAATGTCCTACTACTCACGTTGGCTAAGGATGGATAGCTTAGATTCAGGATGAGATTTTCTTGGAATTGAAGAACAAGTTCCTTGGACGTGTATAAAAGAGAGGTTAAGTATTTCACCTTCAAATCTGGTACTAGAAGGTAAGGGGGAGAATCTTGCAGAAGAAAATGAGAGATGAATCGCTGTTATCCACGCACGTTTTCACCCTCATTGGCTGTTCCTCAGTCCTGGTGCTCAGTGAGGACCAGGAAAGCAACACCGGTGGCACTTCTGTTCACTCTTCGGGCTTTATGTTGGGACTATTTTTAACAGCTGGGCCAGGTAAAGCGCTCAGCGAGGCTGTGGCCAAAGTAGCTTACCCTGAAATCTGAAGCAGGAACAGCCAGGTACATGCTGCACTGTCCTCTAAACCTGCAAACCCATGACCATTTGTCACAGCCTCCAGGCAAGTATGGATATAAGGTGGACATGATCTTTTACTTGTAACACTGGGGAACCAGCTGGTAACCTTATAAGTGTGCTGACATCTCGCTGTTTTCCTGTTGGTACACCCAGCTACAAACCAAACAGAATTTAGCACTCGGTATGGTAAGGAATCACAATTAATGATAGATCTTTTCCGATTAAAAATAAATAAATAAATAAAGATTCATCCTTTGGTCAATAAACATTTTCAAGCGCTGCAAAAGCTAAACAAGAGAGCTCTAAAGGTTTGGGAATACTAAGCCCTGGTTGATTAGAATTAATCATTTATAATGAAGGAAGAGATTGCATCATTCATGCCTCAGACTCTTGCAGGATTTCAGGAGGTACGGGAGGGATGCAGGTTTTTAACAGAAATACAACATTTTCAAATATAAGATTCAGCATAACTGTTGCACACAGAAGTCTCAATTAGCCAAGTGGGCATTCTCCCTTTCTCTCATTTTATTTGTAAAGCCGTGTTCACTCTGCTGGGTCAGGTTTTGTATTAATGCATCTGAATTTTGTGGCACATCACAAATATTGTAAGACTGGGCTTAACTGCTGGAATGGAAGAGTGTTGATTTTATGCCATGCCTTGCGATAGATGTGCCTTTGTGTAAAGCAGTAAAATTGGTAGAGATGGGATACAAGTAGCAGTAAAAAGAAAAATGTTGAGACTCTTTCTTTTAAAATACATCCTGCAGTTTAGATATAAAGCTCCTTATTTTTAGAAAACCAGTAGAATTGTTCAGGCTCTGCCCCTGCAGTTTCAATAGCAGTCTAGTGCTTTAAAACCCTGACCTTGAAAAGAAAGCGTTTACATTGTAAATGTACTGGCAGTATGTAGACTATTCTATGACTGAGTATCCAACTGCGGCAAAAAGTTCAGAAGCAGGTTTTCTTTATTCTGAAAGGCCTAATCCGTGGGGCTTTTTTAGTGGTAAAAGCACTTGGCACTAATTGTGACTTAGTTCTACAGTGAACCTGTATAATTCTCAAATTTCACACAGCCAATTAATTCCCATGAATACCAGGAATCACAGACTCTGATAGGTGTTGATGTGCAGCATTTTTTGATGCTTGGAATTTCTGCAAACATAGGGGACTTCTCAAAGCTGGTTCTTGTGTCTAAAATGGAGCACAGTTTCAGAGCTTGGGATCATACATGAGTTTACAATGACCAGAGCTCTTAAAGATTAAGCAGAAAACAATCTGTGGAGATAAGACAGGGATGAAATACGGCACTAGAGGGATGTGCTCCTGCTCCCGGGCTGCCTGTTGGAGGAAGTGTGATGGAGAATCATAGTACGGTTTGAGTTGGAAGGCACCTTAAAGATCATCAAGTTCCAACCCCCCCTGCCATGGGCAGGGACACCTCCCACTAGAGCAGGTTGCTCAAAGCCCCATCCAGCCTGGCCTTGAACCCCTCCAGGGATGGGGCATCCACAGTTTCTCTGGGCAACCTGTTCCAGTGTCTCACCACCCTCACAGTAAAGAATTTCTTTCTGGTATCTAATCTAAATTTCCCCTCTTCCAACTTAAAACCATTCCCCCTTGTCCTGTCTCTTGACTTCCTCACCAAGAGTCCCTCTCCAGCTCTCCTGTAGGCTCCCTTCAGATACTGGAAGTCTGCTATAAGGTCTTCCTGGAGCCTTCTTTTCTCTAGCTGAACAGCCCCAGCTCCCTCAGCATGTCTTCATAGGAGAGGTGCTCCAGTCCTCTGATCATCTTTGCGGCCCTCCATGAGAAGAGGCAAAGCACAACTGCAGAGGCACCCTGCATTGGGTCCAATTCCTTTGCAAAAAGCCTCACCTTAGCCAATCTCTTTGAGAAAGTCTCACTTCTCACATCTCATCGCAAAGGTATCAGGTTCTCCTTTTTCATACAGAAGCCCTGGTCACAATCCTACAGAATACAGAGACTTCTCTCTTGCTTCTAAAGCAGAGATTTATCATTTTTATTATATATGAGAAATAAGCACACCTTCCCCAGACTTACAGTTCTCATCCTTTTAAAAACAAGATGAGCGTTCTGAGCATTAATAAACAAATCTGTTAATTTGTGCTAAAATTAAACTAGTCATATAAAGAAATTTAGCATCTGTTCTTTGTCCTGAATTATCTTAAAACAACAGACTCTTCCAACTCTCCATATAGTTAAAATTAATTGAAATCTTGTGCACAAGCTGTACTTGATAAAAACAGGTTGTAATTAAGATAAGCTACTAATTATTGTTTTATCTAATTGTTTTAATTATACAGGATCCAAAGAGGGCTGGGTCAATAGTCCAGTTAACTCTGAAGTGGAGCTAGATCAGAGATGTAACTGGTCACCATCCTCCTCTACAGCTGGGCCTCACCAAAGAAGTTTGCTAGGTATGTACTAAAAAGAATATTGGTCACGTCAGAAGTTCCTAGTATTTATATCTTTTGGCACAAGTATCATTGTTTGAATCTGGCATAAATGTCTGAAAGTTCTCCTTGACTCAGCTGCCTATTGAAAAAGCCCTACCAGGGAAACTGAGGCACCAGTAGAAGGAGATCCCTTCAGTCACAGGGGCATTAAGACTGTGCCAAAGAAGACTAAGCAAGGACATTGGCGTGCAAGCTCTAGAAATTTTGTTAGCTGATTATACCCTGCTACATTAAGTAGCCAATGAAAATATTAAGGATAAAACCCCTCCAATTGTGGGCACGTTCCATTAATTTGCACTAAAAGGTGATGTAGACATGATATTTTAGGGCAGATTTGTGAAAATTAGAGATTGGGATAGCTTCTGAATGGCTTCCGAGGCAGCAGTTACTGTTATACGGGCCCTCACATCTTTCAAACATCCTCAGTCCTGTGTGTTATGTGTCTTACGTATTTGCTGCAGCCTCCACATTACAGCTGGATAGTTTCATGTAGAGGTGGTTATATTGCAGTGTCAATGGCAGCTTGATAATTATGTCCAGGGACTCCATTTGACAAGACAAATAATCAGATCACTGTACACCACTCCTTACACATTCAGTTGAATCCCACCTGCAAGAATTCATCAAACGCGGCCCACAAGACAACATCTTTCTAGCATTTGCTATCTTCGAAGTAAAAGAGTGTCACCTCAAAGATCCTGGTTCTTCTTCAATGTACCCATCAAACAATCAACGCAGACCTCAAAGAAATGATCGTAGAAGTTTATGGCCTTGACAAATAAAACCACCTTGCTAAAGGGAAAGCACAAAATAACTATACATTTTTAGGGTATTATAAATGAATCAGGGTAGTCTGTTTGAGAGTTCATTTTAATTTAAAAGGGTATCTTGAATAAGAGTGAAACTGGTGATTCTTTACACTCTTTAAGTACAACTCCATAAATCTGTGTTCCACATTTTAAGACCATGTTGTAGGATTAACAACCATTTCCCCCCTTATAAAAAGTTCTTCTGCAGAAAATCTTATGCAGAGTAGGAGAAACTTGCCTTTCAAAATGGTTGTTTTCTTCTAAGTGGAGGTGAGGTCTCACTATAATGTCGCATCTATACAGGAAGAAGTGGTTATACGAGCAGAATATATCCCACCATATTCCTTAGCCTGGCTCTCTGAGGACACATTTATGGAGAAAGGATGATTACAGTTGAGGTCCCAGTGTCCACGGTACATGAAACTCAGTCTGCCCATCAGTTCCAGCCACCTTTGCTGCATATGATATGAGATACGGGATGAGTGCTCTTCTAGGAAAGATACTGAGAAATCTGGTCTACAGGCTGCCAGCCAGATCATGGCACCCGCCTGGCAAAAGCAATGCAGAATGGCAGCCTAGTCATCCTGCAGCTCAACCTGAGGACACCAAAAGCCCATACCCAGCCTGCGCCAACTGATGGAGGAACCCAGAAATCCATCCTGACCCTGCTCTTCCCTGGCTGCTTTGAGGCTTGCGGCACTGGTGTGAAGAGAGTTTATGATGAAAAAGCAGAGCAGAAGAAGCCTATATCCACAGGGGCATTTTGAGAAGAACAGCATGCTTCCATTGTTCTTCCTGCAGCTGAGATCACAGGCTTCACTTAACGAAAGTAGCTGCTGGCTATATTCTTAATGGGAACACTGTAATGGCACAAAGAGAAGTGAAAGGAAAAAAAAAAAAAAATATATAATTTCTATTTTTAGGCAAACATTTGAATCTGGAATTAGAAACACATAAATACCCCTCATTGGAATAAGCAGAGCTGAGGTTCCTTGGATGACATTTCTGAGCATTTCTCATGCTACCTTCCATGTATTTTCTTAAATTTTCGCCTTTCTTTGGAACTTTAGATATTATTTATATTTTATTTTGCCTAATCAAATGATTCCTACAAATTTCTTGTTTAGCTTCAGGTTAAGTCGAACTTTTTTTCAATGCAGTTGGTCCTTATATTGACACAGAATATTTTCTGCATTTAAGCACCTATAGCTAGTCTCACAGAAGTCCTAGAAAACAGAGTAAATAGGTCATCTTGTCTATCCCTCTGCCTCAAGGGAGAATTAACTATACCTATGTCATCCCTGACAGATACTTGTCCAAGTTGTTCTAAACAGCTCTAATGATCAAATTTCCATGATCTCCTTATCAATTCCCATGCTTAAATATCGTCTCAAAATGGAAATCATGGGATTATTAAAAATGAAACGATGCCACCACATTTTGCAGCAGATTCCTTTAAATTAATGTGAAATGACATCTTAATGTAAAAATGAACAAATGTGTCTAGGGGTTTGTTCAAGATGGGTGCCCTCCCACTCACACACTGAGAGAGGAAGAGCGGTCACTAACCATCCAGCTCTACAAGCAATGGCAAATCCCTCCCCTTCGTTTCAGTTTTCCTAATTCTAGGAGCAGACATTGCATATCTGAACCACCTGCACATCTCTTGAGATACTTCAGGAGGTCTTTACTGGAGAGATGCTAGGTGTTTATGCAGGAGACAATCTGGTGCTATGATTATATTTATACCGTAAGCATCTAGATGGTGTATTGTGCACACAGATCTTCCAATTTTATGAACTTGCTGTTTCAATCATGTTCTCTAACTGAGCTATATGTGAGATCTGAGACCTTGGCAGCAATCTTGTGTATCTGGGGGGCACTCCACTACTGCATGCAGTATACAGCTTATAATTTTGCCATTTCCCAGTTGCTCCTGCTTTCCTCTATAGCCATACTCTGGCTCCTAGAGAAAAAAAAACCTGTCTTCTCACCACACATTGGTATGTTTTGTAGACCAATGCCTTGATCCTTTCACACGGCCAGTAATAAACAGTAACAAAGCATAACTAAATTGAAAATAATGACACTATATTGTCAAAAGCTGTTTCAGTAATAATACTAGCAAACAGTGGTGGGTATTTCATGCAAATAGGCAATCACTTAAATTAAACTGCTCTTCAGAAAACATATTGCATTTCTTTAGGGATTCACCGAACAGTGTTCCCATTTAAGAAATCTCTGGTCCATAATACACAGGTTTCTAATGAAACTGCAACATAGACATATCAAAGTTTCACCATTGTTGGGGTTTTTCCACAACAGGGGCAATAGCTGGCATGGTCCCTTCATTCATCCTCCCTGCCAGCTGTTTTCTTAGCCATTCTAAATGTCGCAGAGTAGGACAAACAAGCCACCAGAGAGACTGGTTGAAAGGCAGGTTAAGCAGCTGAATGAAAGCGGGCTGGAGGAATAGGGGAGCACAAACCAAATACTTTAAAAAGTTATTTTAAAAATTTTGCTCTGATTTTCTTTAAAGTAAAAAACACTGCGGGAATTACTGGGGCACTTGTTCCTTTTCCTGAAGTGCAGAACTCTGATTTTCTGAAAGGCTGGAGACCAGTGAAATCACCTGCACTTGTAGCCTGGGCAAAGACTGCCCCTGTCCTAGGAATATTTTTCTCTGCAAGTTTTACTAACCAAAACTTGTCTAGGCTTATTCTTATTGTGCAGGCTGAATGGAGAAGGAAAAACAAGAGATCTTTTCCTGCTTCCATTACTACTGGCTGCTGGGTCACCTTCTCCAGCCCCCACCAGCACTGTGGTGGGTTTTGCAGCACCCCCCTGGCTCCAGCCAGGGCTGCCTGGGGTCCTGTGTAAGGTTTCCTTGGGGCATCCCTGGAAATGCTGCAGCTCCATGCTGCTAAAATCCCTGCGGTCTGTGCTTGCAGAGCACAGTGAGAAGTCTCCAGCACAGCTGGAAAAAGTACAGGAAAAGGGCCTGATCCTTTGTGGGGGGTACATCAAGCCAAGTGTCCTAACTGGTAGCGATGCCCACTTTATAAAGAGAGGCTTTTAGAAAAGCAGACTCAGACCCACCAAGGACAAGTCCTGTTAGAGCTTTCCTAAATCTCCAAGGCACTGAGGAATCTCCTCATCCCAGCAGAGCAGCGCGGAGGCAGATTACCCTGCTGCTGCACTCGCACAGCCGAGCACGACTCCAACATATGTTCTTTGGTTTTTTGGCTGAAGTTACGGTTGTCTTTCCCTTCCTCTCTTTCTCCCCCCAACTCCGCCCCTCACCCTCGCTCTGACTCTCACAGGAGCAATAAATGCCAGCAGTAAATATTCTCAGCCTTACAAGGATTTCAGTAAATTAAGGTTCACATCCAAGCTTTGGGTAACTTCCTGTATTCTAAATGGGATCCAAATGAAGGTTTTTCAAAGTCTATACAGTATAATAATAATAATAATAAACGTGTCTGAATCATTAAAATGAATGACAGCATTCCCTATACAAGTTCTGGGCTCCATAAATAATGTATAAAACCAATCTGCATTATATTAGCAAAAGATAAAAATTAGAAAATGGTAAGAGTAAAAATGTTTCATTTTTCGATAACACAAAGAAAATCCTCCCTGCTCCTGAACTGAGAGCTCCATCTTCTGGGTGATGGTGGATGCAGAGTCACTTTCTGCTTACCATATTTCTCTTTAAATTTTTCACTCATTTAAAAAGAAAAAGAACGAGAAAGAGAATGCAAAAAAAAATAGCAGCAAACCAGAAGAGGTAAAGCAAACTGGCACCACCACCCTCAGCAGCCCCACCACCTGCCTTAACCCCACGTTTTCTCCCACACTGTGTCTCATTAGAAATGGGCCGGTAATGTGTTGTCATCCCTTAACAGTGGTTATAGCCTATATAATTAATGTACACTAGCATCCATGATCTGCTTTGCATCCCTGTGGGGCCAGCTGGGCTTTTGGTCAAGTGTTCCATGGAGACATCTAGGCCAAAACCTGCTTCTGGTCCTACCCTGGACTGTTGGGTTTTTTTAACCAGTGTGAAGTGGAGCTTTGTAATAGCTTTTCGATTCAGCTCAGCTTTACGGAGGTGATGGTTCCCAGCAGGTTACTGGAGGAGTCATCCCCACAGCACACAGACTGACCCGCTCTGGGGTGACAGAGGGCTAAGCCGTGCCGTCCAGGATGAGGGAGATGCTCAGCCTCCTCTTCCTCCTTCCCTCCCCGCCCAGCCAGCCCATACCTGGCAGATCTCACTGGTAGGAATCCTCCCCCCGGAAAATGCTTGCAATCGCTATTGCGCTTATGAACATTTGGAATATGCTTCCAGGATGAAAGACTACTTATCTAGTTAGCTTTATTGCCTAATTTCATCCCATTACACCTCGTTACACCCCCTTTGATGCCAGGAGTTCCTGTAGGTCAGCACTATCTCTTCAAGCCACCCTTCAAATATTTGTGAATGCATCCCTCCCTCACTCTCTCACCAAGAGAGATGAGATAAAGCATTCCTACCTTTCCTAGCAGCTGGCTTTTTTTCAGTTCTTTTTTCCTTCTTAACACACTCTTCAGAATTTGAGATGCTTTAAATTTAACCATTATGTTCTAGACACCGTTAGCCAACAAAGAGTGCTTTGTTACAGGCAGTGGTGAATAGCACGGTACAGTTTACACAGCAATATCCTAAAGGCTACTGAATGCAGTATCATAGCTTTGTGATTAATAGAAATTTGGATGTAGCTTTGGCTTTTAAAAGTTGCAGACCAGAGCACAGAAGGGTCCTAAGGAAGGAGAGAAGATGGAGAAAGGGAGGACAAGGATACTTCATCAACAATGTGCAGAATTCCCCCGTCAAGCAGACTGCAAGAGAAAACCCGCACCAAGTGAGGGCACCAGTGAATCGTCTGGGTTTCCACTGCTGCCGTGTCACCACAGGTACCTACCGTAGTGAACCACTTCCCACCACACACTGGTGAGATTGGAGCCTGGTGCTTTTGGACCCAAGATTCACACCTTGTTTGTAAGGGGGGGGCTGAGGAGGACTTCTCTTTGACACCCAGGTCTTTCTAAATGGTGGCCCAAGCTGAGTGCAGGCATCTAAAAAAGAACAAAAGGCAAATTTAGTTCCCTTTCTTTTCCTTCCAAAGCAACTAAATGAAGCAGAGTTTGGCCACGCTGGAGATCCCAGAAGGATCTGCATTGGATCCTGAAACTCCAAATTTTACACAAAACTCCTGGGATGAGAGGAAAACTACAGAGAGGAGAAGGAAAACAGGCTTGAAGAGCATGCTGTTTCTTGCTCTGCTGGGACAGGAGCTTACATTGGAAGTGCTGGAAGGTAGAAGTGCGCTGATCCTGCTCCTGAGCACTGCCAAGCCCATACAGCAAGGCGGTGAGCTGGGGGTCTGAGGCCAGCAATGCATTTTGTGACGGAGGAGGAGAGGAAATCAGGAAAATCAGACCAAAAGAGGTGAAAATGAAGGAGCTTACAAAATTAACCTTGTGTATGTTAGATGGAATATAGCGTCGCTGTTTTGTAATGTTCATACTCGGAGAAGGAAACACAAAATACTGTTTGGTAGATTGCTGCAGTTCAATGGCCATCAGCTGTTCATAAATCAAGTGCACAGACACACTGCAAACTGCCTTGCTGCCCTGACAAAAACACAGTGATTAATGCTTCCGTTATGGATTAGGGAGGCACTGAGGTAGTATTATATGTAGCTTTAAGATGCTACTTTTTTTTTACATCTCAGCTGAAGGCCAAGCAAAATTTAGTGAATATTACTCTGAATCTAAACTGTAAAGAGAACATTGCATGCTTTATTTTACAGCATGCACACATGCAACCTTGCAAGTGGCTTTTTGAATTTTTTTGTAAATTCAAAAAATAACATGCAATAACTTTGTCAGTATTTTCTTACACTTGTTTCCCTATTTTGTGCTATATGTTTCTGTAAAGGCTGTATTTTAGCATACATGTATATGTAATGCTCTTTCCCTTGCTGAGGAAGTTTTTCAGACTCTGCAGTGTGGCATCAGTCCAGTATCTACAAATCATCTCCTCTTCTCAGCCTGGAGAAGAAAGGAATCACTAGAAATTCCCCAAATTCCTCAGGGAGAACAAGGAAAAGAGAGTTCAAAGACTCTCAGCAGGAAGAATTATGGTGTCTCAGCCTGCAAGGAGCCAGATTCTCTACTTCCAGGAGGATCAGGAGGGGTCTAGGACATGGCGGGTATTGCACACATGGTCATCCTGCATTGACCATCCCCTACACACCATTAGACTATCTCCTCTCACAGAATCACAGAATGATATGGGGTTGGAAGGGACCTGTTGAGATCATCATCTAGACCAACCCCCCCTGCTAACGCAGGTCCACCTAGAGCAGGTTGCACAGGAACGCATCCAAGTGGGTTTTGAATGTCTCCAGAGACAGAGACCACCACCTCTCTGGGCAGCCTCTTTCAGTGCTCTGCCACCCACAAAGAAAAGAAGTTTCTCCTCATGTTTAGATGGAACTTCCCATGTTCAACTTTATGCCTGTTACTTCTTGTCCCGTTGCTCGGCACCACTGAAAAGACTGTCTCCACCCTCCTGACACCCATCCTTTCAGTATTTATAGGCATTGATCAGATCTCCCCTCAGTCTTCTTTCCTCCAGACTACAAAGACCCACGTCCCTCAGCCTTTCTTCATCAGAGAGATGCTCTAGGCCCCTAATCATCTCTGAAGTCCTCCGTAGTATCTTCTCCAGCAGTTCTCTGTCCTTGAACTGTGGAGCCCAGAACTGGACACAGCACTCCAGATGGGGCCTCACCAGGGCAGAGTAGAGGAGGAGGATGACCTTGACTTGCTGGTCACACTTTTCTTGATGCACTCTCATATTCCTCTTGGATACAAACTCTTGCTAGTAAACTCAGATTAGCTCAGGTCTTGGCCAGGGAATACATGGGGGTACCTGGACTGGTTTTCCATGATAGGTATGTTCTGAAAAACTTTGAGGGACTGTGAGGTCTGGAAGTACCTCCCCTCCCCGATGCCCTTCTGTCTTCCCTGCTGCTTTCTGTGCAAGGGCCCAAAGGATTCATTAATGAGATTTTCTAATCTCATTAATTGATTAAATGTGGGGGAAAAAAAAAAAGTCACAGAGATTCATAAAGCTAATATGTGACTCTGGAGTCCCACATTTGAAAATAGCACCATGTTTCTGGTTTTCTTATACAGCTCATCTGCTGCACTGGCTATTCTGTCATTATCCGTAGCATCTGTCTAACACTCATGCCTGTGTGATTCCAGTGGTTTTAGCTGATTGTGCTGTCTGATGGATGGCAATATTGTAATGTAAAAATGAAATATATGCGTTGGAATCATTGTTAGGGAAAAAATCTAACTCTAATTTAAAAAATATACTACTCCATTATTTCACTTGCCATTAAAAAGAAATAATAAGTGAGATGAAATGAGCCAACATGCAAAACACATCCCTGCATTCACAGAAAAAGTCATTTGCTGCTATTTTAGCAAAATGCTCATGAACAGAACTCATACAACACATTTCCTCAGTTTCTTGTTATTATAGAGCAATTGTTCCATGTTTATCAAGAGACTTAGAGAAACAGAATGTTCTTGCCTGAGAAAAATGTAATGTTGGTGGATAAACTGTTCATGTGACTTGGCTTCACAACGAAAGTAGCTGTTGCATTTTGATTAACTGAAGATACCCACGATGTTTCCAAGACATTGCTGTCTGCGTGTCTCCCTGATTGCTTGCTTAATTCTGTCAGTAGATATTTTATGAAGGGTACAGACTGGTGCAAAAAACACATTGCCAAATATTTTGAAATTCACCTCTTTCTTTTCCTCATTATTCATTAAGAATGCATGGACACTTGTCTTCCAAATCTTTTACTAGACTTCCATAGTTCATATTTTCTGAAGCACACAAGGTTCCGTGAGAAAGACTCATCAAAGTAATTAATATTCTATATTTATTTATATTGATCAGTCATCAATTAGCCTTCTAAGTGCATGAAATTCTTCCTCAAGTTCCTCTGTTACCCATTTCTCCCTTCTACACTAAACTAGTCTTTTTGTTTAACCTTCCAAGGCAAAACCAAGGCAGGACAAAATCTTAAAGAGGTTCAGAATTAAAAATAACATTAATGATTCTGTTTTTCCCCCCAGTAAAATACTAAAAGAGATACTTTATTCACATTGATCTTCCTTTGCATACATTTTCTGGTTCAGCAGGTTTCAGCTATTTCCCTTTTGATTCTAAATAAAGCTTTTCAGTACAAATATTTCTTTCAGACTATTCAAATCTTTTAGCATGATAAACAGGCATTGCAATTTGACTGAACCACTATATAGGTAAACAGTTCTTTATTCCACAAAAATTACAGAAAGTGTTGTGACAAGTATTTTCATTCTTCATATAGTGTCAGACACTCAGAAAAAAAGTATTTACTCTAAATGCCTTTCAGTTAAGTCATAGTAAAGGCTCTTTACGAGGCATGAGCTTCACTTTAGCATGTCTCTCATTTGGGAACAACTCTGTCATCTTATATTAGTTAATCAGGTCTGATTTTAAATAACTTCAGAGCCTGAGAAGACAGAGCATTCAGGTTTTGCACTGACTGTGGATGCGTGAAAATGTGCCTCAGACTTCTCATATGACCTTGAAGTACTTGTTCATGGCCTGTTCATAGGGTGCATAGAATCAGAGAATCGTTTGGGTTGAAAGTGGTCTTAAAGATCATTGAGTTCCATCCCCCCTGCCATGGGCAGTGACACCTTCCACTACAGCACGTTGCTCAAAGCCCCATCCAGCCTGGCCTTGAACACCCTGAACACCCCTAGGGATGGGACATCCACAACTTCTCTGGGCAGCCTGTTCCAGTGTCTTACCACCCTCACAGTAAATAATTTCTTCCTGATATTTGATCTAAATCTCCCCTCTTTCAGTTTAAAACCAAAACCCCTCGTCGTATCACTACGTTCCCCATCTCTCCTGTAGGTCCCCTTTAGGTACTGGAAGGGTCTACAAGGTCTCCCTACGGCATGGTGCTTGGGATCCTTAAGCTCTAATTCCTACTTTATAAATCCTGGTAATCAATGGCTCTCTCCTGTTGTCACTATGCAGAAAGTGTCGGTACACTTTTGCAGTGTGGATACCGGCTGTCACCCACTGGCTCGTTGCTGCAGAGCTCAGAGCTCTGGCTGTTTGGCATGGTGTTAAATGGACAAGCAGGTCCCTGAGGGTATGAGATTCTCTGGTTGCACAGTAACAGCTACTCAGTCCATCACACCAGGTACAGCAAACACTAAATAGGGGTAAGAAGGATGCTGAGTGTACTGTTGTTCTTCTCACCAAATAGTTTACTAGTGGTTCATTGCAAGGAGAATATACAGTCAATAAAAGTAGTTCCTTAAAAAGTGATGGATATAAAGCAGCAAGTGAAAAAAAAATAATAACAGTAATATTTCTCAGTTGGCTTTTTCCAGGAGATGAGGAATTTCTCCTTGGAAGTTTATTTTCCTTAATTAAATAAGATGCTCTCCTGGCTGGGGTCTCAATAGCCTTTGCCTTTTTTAATTTTCCTTTGGCAAAAATGTGCTTGTGACTCTACGGATATTAATGTCAGGAGTGTGACCTATGGATCTTCTTTCTTCTTCAAGAAGAGGAACTGATGTGGTTTAAAACTGCAAGTGTGAAAATTTGGTGAGCAAATTTTAGCAGCTACATATTTTGATTATTGTGACTTAAAGTCTAATGATATCTTACATCATAGATCTTTATGGCAATGATCAATAAATGATCAATAAATACAGAAAACAGTTCCACGTGAGGTAAAACAATGGCCCAGAGGAGACCAGTAGTTTAGTGACATTAAACTGCATCTTTCCTCATTAGAGCTCTTGGTAAGGTGTGCCCTGTGATTAATGACAGATCATTTATACAGCATTACCAGCAGGCAAATAATTCTAATTACCAATAACATTAAATCATAATCACTATGCAAATAATTTACATAATGTAATGGAATATCTGGTCATTACAGGGCAAACAATTCACAACATTAACTGAGGTTAGTCAGTTATCGCAGAGTAAATAACATTAGAAATTAAACAAAGCCAAGCTAATATGGGGTTTCATCCAGTTAATGACCAGTGAGCATATTCCCAGCAAAACACATCAGACCATGTAAAGATGTCAAGTACTAACTTTGATGTCTAATACAATACAAATTGGAGATAACATGAAAACATCCCATCAAGCAGGATGCTTCTGGCTATCTGGAGGTGTGTGAATGAGCACTAGGGTGGAGACATGGTGAACCTTACCGATTTTTATTGCTTTATAGGTGGTATATTTCTGTCTTTAAAGGGTTACATTTTCAGATGCTGGCCATGGAATCCTGCTTATGATGTGGAGGATAAACCTCTGTGGCAGTCAATACCAGCCTAGATGAGGCCAGTTTGTGTTCACATACTTGAAAGATAGCTGTAGAAGTTGCATTATGCTAAATCTGACATTAGTCTAAATCTATTAATAGAGTTGTTTACAACCATGGAATCAGATAATGTTCTCTGCTATGAGGATAGGCTGAGGGAGCTGGGGTTGTTCAGCCTGGAGAAGACACCAAGGAGATCTAATTGCAGCCTTCCAGTACTTGAAGGGAGCCTACAGGAAGGATGAGGAGAGTCTGTTTACAAAGGCCCGCGGTGATAGGACATGGGGCAATGGCTTTAAGTTGGAGAAGAGCATATTTAGTTTGGATAGGAACACGTTCTTCACTCTGAGGGTGGTGGAACACTGGAACAGGATGTCCAGGGAGGTGGTTGAGGCCCCTTCCCTGGAGATATTCAAGGTGTGCCTCGATGAGGCCCTGGGCAACCTGGTCTAGTTGGGGGTGTCCCTGCAACTGCGGGGAGGTTGGACTAGATGACTTTTGGAGGTCCCTTTGGAGCCTGGATGATTCTATGATTCTATGACCTAGCACATGGGGTATGCAATGTGCCAGATATAGGGTGTGAAGGAAGAGGGCATAATGTATCTTGGAAATAATAATAATGTAAGGTATTAATAATGTATCCTGGAAAAAAAGCAAAAGCCAGACCAGGGAAAATATGGATACGAGGACTGAGACATACACTTGACTAAGGAGGTGAAAATATTAGGTGTTGGGGAGAGGTAAAAAGGAACAGTTGTTTTTCAGCTTTACGTTTTCCCAGTGAGGGGAAAGGATCAGAGGCAGACGTTGTTGCTGCAAATAATGCCTGAGAGCTAACAGATATGTTTGTGAGCATTTAATACAGACAGTTTTTTACTGAAGCGAGATTTGATTTTATTTGCTCATTCTCGGGTTTTTTTTGCCTTCTGAAATCATAAAGGAGAAGAAGGTACTTGGGTTACAAAGCTGGATGCTCAGGCACAGTCAGTAATCTTAAGGGCATTAAAGACTATTTCACAAGGGACTAGTCTCCTTGTGACGCTGAAGGACATGCGGACACCAGCAGTGAATTCTAGCTGAAATCTCCATCCATGGTAAAAATCAGACAAACCCTTGATTTGGACTCTGCCCTTATTCAGTGTTGCTCTTGTGACTCATTTTTGTTTTCTGAGTGTCTCAGATAAGTCCATGTCAGGCCATGAACAGACATACTCCTTAAGATCCCAAGTGCCTGTTCAACCATCCTACCCCCAGCTGTTCACACAGCCAGCGGCTGGAAGCTGTCCCCACAGCTCTGCTCCTGGAAGGGGTCCTGGGTGGATATACTAAAACACTTTAGACAAACTTAGCCCTGCTCACACAAACCACTTTCATCAGCTGTTTAAATTAACCCAATTCGCTTGTTTACAGCAGATTAGTAATTGCTGATGAGATTCCTCCGAAACACTGTAATCTCTAGCATAAGGAAGTAGCATACAGCTAGGGGAGAGAGTGTATTTTCGATGGGTTTAGCTGTGTGAATGTACATACCCGATTCTGGGTGGCTGTGACAAGCAGTAACTGAGTGCAAGGAAGGCAGGTTTGCCAAAATGAGGTCAATCAATGGGATGGGAAGTGGGGGACACCATCTTGGGTTTGGGCATTTCAAGTACCTACAAAAAGAGCTCAGTTTTCATGCGTGCCTGGTTTCTGCTCTTATGGAAGTTAACATCCATGGCAGATGCTCAGCACCTGTGAGAACACCAATTTATTCAGACACCTCACTATTAAAGTGCCAACTTTAATCTTAGCTTTGGAAGCTTTTCTTCTGTACATACACCTTTAGAGGCTTTCATAAATTCTTTTAAAAGAATCCTAGTCTCTGTTCCTTCAGTTCTTCTATTGCCAGGAACAATGTTTAGAGTATGAAGAAGGGAGGAAGAGAGATTGGCTTGTAGCAGGTATTCAAAGTGGTTTTGCTGCAGCTCTCTAGTAGAGCACTAAACTCACCTCATGCATGATGACCATGCAGTACGGATGTGTGTTTGCCAGTCAACTGTTTTGTCTGTGTAGGCACAAAAATAAATTATTTAAGGGACACAAGGAATTGCTCAAGCCTTTGTAAATCCAGACACAAGAGGAAAAGTGAGTAAGGTGGTATTGAATGAAGTATTTTGATATTAAGACTATAGAATATTACAGAGTGATAAAGCTTGAATTGGGAGAAGGGCAATAAATTTGTCTTATCCTATTTGAAATACTAAAATTAGATACAGTAATAGATAATATAGAGGTTTAAAATATAGTTGTGCAGTGATGAATTCTGCCCATGTTTAGTACATTAGGAGTTAGATATAATGTGTTGCTGAAGAGTGGGTTGTGAGAGTCACCTTCAGCTTCTTAGCCCTAATAAGGAGTGCAGATGTGACCCTTCCAGATTAGAAAGATGAAAAAAAGCCTTCTGTCAAGCCAGGAGCATGAGATCCAGGTAAGCAATGCCGTGATTACCCATCAATTTTCTCTATGAACTAGCAAAGCCCTGGATTGGGACCATGTCCCATCCTTGCCAGCAAGGGAACTGCAGGTTCTGGTGAATTCAAAGTCCTGAACTAGTGCTTTTTCACTTCCTAATGCTTGCTTAATTCTGCCCTGCTCTTCACCATGTGGCTTGCTCTTTTCTAATTGTGCACCTACACTGGTTACTACCTCTGCGTTGAGTTACTGCAGGGAAACAACTGGGGCATTAGTGGGCAGTCCCTGATCAGCATGGTTATTAAAACAAATGTGCATGGCTATCAAAATTAATCAATCCAGAACTTCTCCAGGCTCCAGAACTTCTCAAAATACTTTTCCTTGATAGTGAAGTACTTCTTGATCACACTGATTTAACCTCTAATATCCCCAGCATCAGAGTCTGTGTGAACACACAAGGGGTCCAGATCCTGTGGCCCAGGTTGGCCCAGACAGGGCCCAGCTGTGAACTCAAAAGCTGCCCTTGTCTGCTCCGTTTTGTTTATATGTGGCAAAAGAAAAAAAAAATCTCTCACTAGTGGTCCCAAGGAAGGATCTTCTACAGTAAGTGATACAAAACTCTGTAAGATGCTTGTCTTTTTTCTTACACAGATGGCAGGGTAGATAACACCTCTTGGAAATGATTTATGGGAACATCCCTGTATAATATACCTATGCTGTATTCAGCCAACATAACCTACACCAGGGAAGAAAAATATAATTCTGGGAGGATGAAAACATGTTGATATAGTATTACTATATCAACATGTTTACTATAAGAGCATATTTGGTTGGTCATTTTCTCATCTGAGGAACACCATTGGACTTCATTCATATTCATGTACTCTTCTTCTTCACCTTAATGCGGAGGGCATTACCCCTTTTGTTTTAATGAAAGTTGAGCAGAAGATGGAAATCTTACAAAAAGTATTTATTTGCTGACCTCCCTGAATCTGGGCAGAGGAGATAGTATGTGATGGATTGTATGGTGTAAAAAAACCCAACATTATTTGGCTCTTGCAAACTGATATGGCAAAGAGAACATAAATGAAGCAGCGTTCAGGCAGCAAAAGAGAAAGAAAAGAGATAACTGGCTTATAAAAAGGGGATGAAAGTTCTGAGCTATGAAGGAGAGAGCTGGAATAAGAAGTAATAGAAGACTTCAGGCAAATTTCGGGCTATGGAAGTAAGCTTTATAGAACGGCAAACACAAGCTGAAATGAAAGCTCTTACCACGTTTTCAACTTGGTAGAAGTATAACAGGGAGAGTAGCCTCCTTTGTTAAATGAGCCACTGGGCAGTATTGCAAGCATGGCAAACTTTCAGAAAACTTAGGAGAAAAAAAAAATTAACAAATAACAGCTATTTTGCAAAGTCAAGAGCATAGAACCTGTGAGAAATAAGAGAATGCTGGTCTCTTTTCCCAAGTAACGAGCTACAGGACAAGAAGAAACAGCCTCAAGCTGTGACAGGGGAGGTTTAGATTGGATATTAGGAAAAAATTTCTTCACCAAAAGGGATGTCAGGCATTGAAAGAGGCTGCCTAGGGAAGTGGTTGAGTCACCATCCCTGGAAGTATTTAAAAGATGTGTAGCCCTGGCGCTTAAGGACATAGTTTAGTGGTGGACTTGGCAGTGTTAGGTTTACAGTTGGACTTGATGATCTTAAAGGTCATTTCCAACCTAAATGATTCTATGAAACAGTGGGACAGAACAGATTGTATAACTGAATCAAATAATTCTGATTGAATTCTCAGATCTTTTACCAGAATATTATCCTCCTTAAGGACAAGTATTTATCTAGCAATATCATCTTGTCTTTAAAAAACAGAAGAAGCTCCAACTAACCACTCTGAACTAACAATAAATTGTAGTATATTACAGAACCCCCAAATTATTTACAATCTCATGGCAGATAATTGATATATTACTTTGCCAACAGTGCCCTGCTTTGGTGACTGAATTAGTCACAAAGTCCCACAGCCAAAAATCAGCCCTATGGGATTTTATTCATTGTTGTAAAGTCAGCAGTTGCACCGAGTAAGTCAAACAGCTTTCCTCCTGTGAGTTCAAGCTTTTATGGAAGAAGCAGAGGCAGAAGCTTCCCATTCCTCCCAAGGTGTAGCACATCCAGCAGCAGCACAGCCTTGATTAGCCAAAGGCAAATTCCATACAGAATTCCAGGGGCAGAGGTAGAAAAGTTGGAATCCTTGAGATGGCTGCAACTTGCATGTCACCCTTCAGTGCCACTGGACTCTGGAGGTATCCATAAGGTGCACAATGAAGGAGGCACGCAGACTGTCCTGAGGGTGCAGGAGAAGTTTTAGGACTGTAAGGCCTTATTTAGTGGCATCCAGCCTAGTTTTCTTACCATATGTTTTTGCCTTCTAATGATAAAGTAGATTTAGAAAAGGATGCAGAGATAAGTGGTGTATGGGCCATCTCCCCTCTAGCGCAACACTGTTTGGAGAAAGCACTGAACACTGAGAACCAGAAAAGGTTGCTCAGAGAGGTGATGGAGTCTCTGTCTCTGGAGACATTCAAAACCTGCCTGGACATGTTCCTGTGTTAGGTGGACCTGCTTTGGTAGGGGGGCTGGACTAGATGATCTCCAGAGGTCCCTTCCAACCCCATATCATTCTGTGATTCTGCGAAAGCAGGTTATGCTGGCAGCAGCTTTCTGAATCCGGGAAAGAGACCGGCTTCGGGGCAGGTAAGACCGCGCCAAGGAAGGGCTCTAGAGCAAAAAAGGCTGAGGAGAAGTCCTTTCTGGCCGCTTTCTGAAGCCGGGCAAAGCCCCGGGCTAGTGCAGAGGGTCAGCCTGGGCAGAGCCAGCCCCAGGGTATAAGAAGGCTCCGGGAAGATGGGGACTAGTCCCTGCCCACACAGCGTAGAGCGAGGAGAGGTGCCCGTGGACAAGGTAAGCTGAGTCCCTCTGAGTGGCCAGAGGACCAAGGCGCTCATCCCAACTGACCCCTGAGCTGCAAGGCGCCAGTTGCCAGCGGGTGTCTCGCCGTGGTTGGTGCCCGCTCAGAGGTGGAAGCTCGCAAAGGGAGTATCAGTGCACTGATTCGCAGAGAGGGTGGAAAGTGGCCAGAAGAGGTTGGTCCCCTCCCAGCCCCTGGCAAAAACATTGTCCCAGTACATGCAGAGAACGCTGCGAGGAAGAATGTAGGAACTCGGACTGAGTTCCCACAAAAACGTGTGGCGGTGCAGGTCTTGAGTTCCCTTGAGGAGGCTCCGGGAAGACCTAATAGCAGCCTTTCAGTACCTAAAGGGAGCCTACAGGAAGGCTGGGGAGGGGCTGCAGTGACAGGACAAGAATCAGAGAAGAGTAGATTTAGGTTGGATATTAGGAAAAATTTCTTTAAGGGTGTTGGAACACTAGAACAGGTTGCCCAGGGAGGTGGTTGAGGCTCCTTCCCTGGAGATATTCAAGGTGAGGCTCGATGAGGCCCTGAGCTAGTTGGGGGTGTCCCTGTGACCTTTGAAGGTCCCTTCCAGCCTGGATGATTCTATGATTCATTTGTCAAAACAAACCTTGAGAAAGCAGAAGCACTGTGGCATATACAGATTCAAGATTAATTTCCTGTCTCTGACACCCGTCTTCAGCCTCCACCCTGTTGTTTTCTTTCTAAACACCTATAAATGGCAATTTATTTTTACTTTGCTACATCCAGTGGAATATTCAGAAGATCTGCTAAACGCCACACCTCTCTTACACTAATTTTATATGTTCCTAAGAGGCAACTCAATAATTTCAAAATATCTGGCTCCTTTTAAGGCTTTCATCACCAGCCAGTCTCCATTGCAATCTCCATCTCTGCCACTCACTTGTTACCACTGCCTTCTTCAAGCTGTCCGAAAACACGTTCTAACATAAAAAGAACTGTCACCCTGCAAATGTACGCTACGTGCACAGTACGTCAGCTCTCAGATCAATCCTGAAATGTATCATTGCATCCACTGAAACTTAGCAAATGTATGCATCATGAAATACGGGTGATACATGCACCATCTGTGTGCATAAAACACACACTTTGTTCTACACAGAGTGCAACGTAACAAACCCACTGCTTGTGCTAAACAAATAGCTCCACCTAGTTTCTAAACAGTGTTATTTCTTAATTCACAGTCATCCTGTACTGTTTGGACAAAACTGAAGGTGAACAACACATTAAACCAGAAAATAATTAAACCATGTCAATATCATGGGGTTGTCTCAACTGGACTTCTGAGCCTTCCCTATGCAAACTTCCAAACTGGAGTCACACACCGCAAGTTTGCTCGGCCGTTAGTTTCTCCTCCCCACTACAGGTGCACTTCCCTGGGAAACAGTGAATCTGTCAGGCTTCATCAGTGTCAGAGATTGATTTAGGCATGCAGAGGTCCAATGGTCTTGAATTAACCTTTGAATCTGCCCGTTTCAACTCAGCATGGGTAGAACTGAGGTCTGTTTTCTATTCAGGTCTTCCATTTCCTTTCCTGACAGCAGAGTCCTGGCTGTGCATGTAGCTCTATGCCCTTCAACTTGTCCCCTTTTCCAAATCAAGCTACATCTAAATCTCTGAAGTTGTTGGGGATTTTTCACTATTTTCTTAAGATTTCTATTCAACTATTTTTTTAAGATACAGCACTTTTTCTACCTGAGCTTTCAAAATCTGGTGTTTCATTAACTGCAGCAACCACAGGACTGGACTGCAGGTAATCTCCTGAATTCTGGCCAGAGAGCTTTCAACAACTTTATCAAGATTCATCCTATTGGTACCCAGGTTTCCTTTGTTCTCCTGAATGGCCATTTCAGAACTTCACCAATTTAGTGGTTAGAAACTTTTCTTCTCTGTATTCTAGGCTAAATTTATACTCAGAAAATTTATGCCCTGCAATCTATTGGATGATATTTGCATAAAGAATTAGTTCTTCCTATCAGATCTTTTTGATCTTTCAGATCAAACCTGCAGATCTTTATGAGTTATTGTTATTCGATATGATAGCATGACTGGCTGGGTAGATGAGGGGAGAGCAGTGGACGTTGTCTACCTTAACTTCAACAAGGCTTTTGACACTGTCATCACATTCCTGTAGGTAAATTTGGGAAGTGTAGATTAGATGAGTGGACAGTGAGGCAGATTGAGAACTGGCTCAATGGCAGAGCTCAGAGGGTTGTGCACAGAATCCAGTTGGAGGCCTGTAGCTCATGGTGTTCCCCAAAGGCCTGTGTGGGTCCATCCTTGTTCAACATTATTCATCAATGACCTGCATAAGGGGACAGAGGTTACTCTCAGCAAGCTTGCTGATGACACAAAACTGGGAGGAGTNTGACCTGCTGGAAATCAGTTCTGCAGTTAGGGACCTGGGAGTCCTGGGGAAATGTTGACCATGAGGCAGCAATATGTGCCCTTGTGGCCAAGAAGGCCAATGGTCTCCTGGGGTGCATTATAAAGAGTGTAGACAGCAGGTTGAGGGAGGTCATCCTCCCCGGCTACTCTGCCCTGGTGAGACCACACCTGGAGCACTGTGTCCAGTTCTGGGCCCTCCAGTTCAAGAAGGGAACTACTGGAGAGAGTCCAGCAGAGGCTACGAAGATGATCAAGGGAGTGTGGCATATCTCTTATGAGGAAAGGCTGTGGCAGGGTGGAGTGTGGTGGTATGCTCTCCCTGATTTCCCCTTCCTCCCCCCATCCCGGCTCCTGCTCAGGCCTTGGCCATCACAACATCGGATGCGATAAGCTGCACCTGGACTTTGGGGGATGGCTGGTAACACAGCCAAAACACCATCTGGAGTGGGGACATAGATGCTTTGTTTCCATGAGAATATGACTATAGGTCAATTATCTTACTGTATAAATAGTGCAAAGCCCAAGAGCCATTTGAGCTCTCCAGTATGGCAGTGGGCTGCACGCCAGGATCTCCCCTCTTGTGAGGGCGCTCGCTTAAGGTTACTCCTCAAGGTCGAGAGATTCCTTGCTGTAACAGATTCTCAGTAAGTATGCTAATAATAGCATGCTAAAACTTTGAAATCTTAGCTAAGAAATAGAATAGAAAGGATTGATTGTGCATATATATAATCCTTTAGACATAAACCGTTGACCAAGTCTGGGACTAGGATT
>VZRU01014825.1:489283-503617 GCA_013398155.1 Pedionomus torquatus
ATGAAGTTCAACAAGGGCAAGTGTAGGGTCCTGCACCTGGGGAGGAATAACCCCATGCACCTGACCTGCTGGAAATCAGTTCTGCAGTTAGGGACCTGGGAGTCCTGGGGAAATGTTGACCATGAGGCAGCAATATGTGCCCTTGTGGCCAAGAAGGCCAATGGTCTCCTGGGGTGCATTATAAAGAGTGTAGACAGCAGGTTGAGGGAGGTCATCCTCCCCGGCTACTCTGCCCTGGTGAGACCACACCTGGAGCACTGTGTCCAGTTCTGGGCCCTCCAGTTCAAGAAGGGAACTACTGGAGAGAGTCCAGCAGAGGCTACGAAGATGATCAAGGGAGTGTGGCATATCTCTTATGAGGAAAGGCTGTGGCAGGGTGGAGTGTGGTGGTATGCTCTCCCTGATTTCCCCTTCCTCCCCCCATCCCGGCTCCTGCTCAGGCCTTGGCCATCACAACATCGGATGCGATAAGCTGCACCTGGACTTTGGGGGATGGCTGGTAACACAGCCAAAACACCATCTGGAGTGGGGACATAGATGCTTTGTTTCCATGAGAATATGACTATAGGTCAATTATCTTACTGTATAAATAGTGCAAAGCCCAAGAGCCATTTGAGCTCTCCAGTATGGCAGTGGGCTGCACGCCAGGATCTCCCCTCTTGTGAGGGCGCTCGCTTAAGGTTACTCCTCAAGGTCGAGAGATTCCTTGCTGTAACAGATTCTCAGTAAGTATGCTAATAATAGCATGCTAAAACTTTGAAATCTTAGCTAAGAAATAGAATAGAAAGGATTGATTGTGCATATATATAATCCTTTAGACATAAACCGTTGACCAAGTCTGGGACTAGGATTCCATCTAGCTGCACCTAGACTCCTCTCTGAGAAGGAGTTTAGAAAGCAAGGGGGTCCTTTCTGAACCTCATGACTCAATGGGAGGGTCTCCCTGACAGTTTGTCTGGCCCTGTCCTCTATGTAGTAAATACACAAGTGTATCTTGTCATTGACGCTCGTAAAATACTGTTGCATTTACTACTAATTTTGTTAAATCTCTGTTTCACCTTGATAAATTCTGCATTACTTCTCTCTTAGGAGTGAAGTCAATCACTCTGCCCGTGACAAACGCTGAGAGACCTGGGACCCTTTATCCTGCAGAAGACTGAGAGGGGATCTCATCACAATCTTTACAAATATCTAAAAGGTAGGTATCAAGAGGATGGGGCCAGGTTCTTTTCAGTGGTGCCCAGTGACAGGACAAGGGGCAACAGACACAAACTGGGACATAAATTCCATCTAAACATGAAGAAAAACTTCTCTTTGTGGGTAGCAGAGCACTGCAACAGGCTGCCCAGANTCTGCATTACTTCTCTCTTAGGAGTGAAGTCAATCACTCTGCCCGTGACAACCGCTGAGAGACCTGGGACCCTTTATCCTGCAGAAGACTGAGAGGGGATCTCATCACAATCTTTACAAATATCTAAAAGGTAGGTATCAAGAGGATGGGGCCAGGTTCTTTTCAGTGGTGCCCAGTGACAGGACAAGGGGCAACAGACACAAACTGGGACATAAATTCCATCTAAACATGAAGAAAAACTTCTCTTTGTGGGTAGCAGAGCACTGCAACAGGCTGCCCAGAGAGGTGGTGGAGTTTCTGTCACCGGAGACATTGAAAATCCACCTGAACACATTCCTGTGCAATCTGCTCTGGGTGAACCTGCTTTGGCAAGG
Source organism: Pedionomus torquatus (assembly GCA_013398155.1). Classification (NCBI taxonomy): domain Eukaryota; kingdom Metazoa; phylum Chordata; class Aves; order Charadriiformes; family Pedionomidae; genus Pedionomus; species Pedionomus torquatus. Next base: position 491,009 of record VZRU01014825.1, read on the forward strand.
GGGCTGGCCTAGATCTCTGATGATCCCTTCCAACCCCATAACATCCTGTGATTCTATCATTCTGTAATACATCCTCCAGATCTGAAAGTTTATTTCTACAGTATAGTGCATAGGAAGTGTTAGATGTAAATATCTCCTCTACCATCTACACATTACTGTAAAGCTGGTGTGCCTTCACAAGCAAAACTTCATCCTGAATTGCATCACCAAACTCAGGGGCACGTTTAGCAGCCAAGAGCGACCTTCTCGACTGGCTCTCATTCACTCATCTTCAAAAGGCTCCTCGAAGCAGAGCTGCGGGAACAGCAGGATATAATGCTCTGCAACATCTTCTTATTCAACCTTGAATTGCATCCCAAGTTAAATGTCTGTTCCTTTATGTTACAGAGAGGAGAGGGAACTTGCAGGCTGGCTGTTATTTCATGTTGTTTTCCTATATAGTGATAGAAAAGCTAACTGTACTTTTTCTAGGGTGTTTTGAAGAAGGGCTGCCTGGTGGATCTGTTTACCTACAGGCAGGAATTGATTTAATGGATGCTTTACAGGAGTTTCCTTCTCAGAAGCGTTCGCAGACAACGACTTTACTGTGTAACCATTCTACCAACAACAGCCGAGCTTGGGACTCCTCACTAATGACTGCATTAGCAGAAATATTGCCAAAGTATTTTCTCTGTTCTTTCCCTGCTAATGGTTCAGAATGTACAGACAATGTAAGAACAGAAAGAGTATTTCAAGAAAATGTCCTTACTGAACTGTACAGGTCGTAGTTAAAAGGCCTGGTATTCTAGCTAGAATATAAAGAATATAGAATAATAGAATATTCCAGCTGGTCGCATCTACAGTCACAAGATGGCAGCACAGAATAAAGATTACTAGTATTTGTTGCTTATGTATATTAGTTGAATTTCAGTTTGATTCTATACTATGACGTTGAGTTTAGCAGTGCCAAAACCATTTACCTTTGGTGCTAAATTTATTAAGTGTTTTCCAGAAGCATAGTCACTTTTTAATTTCACATTTTCCTGCATAATTCCAGGCTTTTCTTTCAAAGTCTAGTTATCTTTGGATTTTTGTCAGTGAGTCTTTCAAAGAGAAATTGTACTTATAAGCAGACAAGCACAAACAATTTATATCCACATCAAAATCACAGCACAGAGTGTGATAATTCAGCTGCTGGCAACAACTCCTCACCGGCAACTGTACAGACCTGATAGAAGTCTGTATTAAAAATAAAAATTACAGTGCAGTAAAAGACTCATTTTTAAAAATCAAGGGTTTACTCACGAATACAAGCCTGGATGCATCAGTAAGACAGAGTCATGAACAGAGTTCTGATCTGAAAGTCCCTAAGGTCAACAAAGAGCTAAAAAATGCCAGAATTAAAAAAGATCCATCCTACCACAGGTGTGTGCAGTACCTGGAGTCTGGTGCCCCAGTCTAAAGGTTTTATCCTGCCCGCTCATCATCCTCCCAGAATTCACAAGAGCCAAGCCACAGGCAAGGTGCAAGACCATCCAGAGCACATTTTTCTCCTACTCCAAATAATCACCCAAGAACACTGTGACATGTCTTGCAGTGACCTCTGCAAGCGATGGGCTGACTCGGTCTGTCAGCACCTAAATATTTTGGGAAGCCTTTTGCTTTTTCCTTGCAGTCATTCTTTGTTAACCTGGCTGTGGCAAGTCTCCAGAATACAAAATATATTTAATTGCTAATTGTTTCCACCTTATTATTAGCAAAGATGTTAATCACTTAACGTCAACATAGAATGCTGGCTTGTTACCATTATTCCAGGTATCCAGACTCAATAGGCTATATCACTCATGTTTCCTAAATACCCATATAGAGAATGTATACTCAATGGAATTCCTTCATTGAAGAAGTGAGCAGTCTCTATGCTTTTTTCACCTTCAAAATGCCATAAATTCAGAACTCACAAATCAGGAAGGGGTAAGTGGTTGGGTGAAAGACCCAGAAGCTCCCTTTCTGACTGCTGATGCAAAGCAAGCCACTGAGACCACATGGTAAGAGAAGCCCATGTGAAGTACAGGCCGCTGTCTGCTAACGAGCGAGACAGGAATGATCTCTATCAGCCTGGAATCCTTTTGTGCTAATTTTACCAAAGCTGCAAGAGGGGCAAAATCAGAATATAGCAGAGTGCCAAGGCGGACCAGAGCCAGTCCTCTACTTGACCTAGCTCATTCACAGGAGTCACGTGTGGAATTACTGATAAATGCTCACTGTGTGGTCCTTAATAGACCCATCCTACTGGAATTCATACCATCTGTCCATTATTTTGGACAAACAGGTAAGCATTGCCACAGTTGATGAGACCTGTATCCTGCCTCCAACACCCTACCTTCAACCCCAATTGATTTCTTAGGGGGAAAGAGTAAGAAATCTTGAAGCATACCAGGCTGGAATAAAACGTGTTCCCATCAGCAGACTCTTCTAACTCGCATCAATTAAAATTTGGTTGATGTCCAAAAGAATGAAGATTAATGCTTACCACAGAACTAAATCTTTACTACTGCAATTCTGAATGTTAGGTCTTCATTCTCCACGTGAAGCTATTGTAGCATAGTAGCATAGCTATATGCTGCTAAAAGAGCTTTTGTTTAGCCCTATATTGACTGAATTTCCGTTCTGGTGACAGTCTCTATGTTTTTCAGCATTTTTTTTTTATTTTTATATTGTTATTTCTGGCAGGCAGGATTATACAATCTCTAGAGGATAAAGTGAACCCTTACTACTTTATTTCTAAGTGTTTGTCCAACACTGATATGAATGATCTTAGATATCACCATTCTCTTTAATTAAAATAGGAATTAATCGTTCTTGTCATTTTACCTATCTATGTGATACCAGGAAAAACACAAAAATAAAATTTTCACATGAGGCCTATATATTTTAAATCCAAGCCTGTGTTGATAAAAAAAAAAAGATTAAAACCTGCTATAATTCTCAAGAGTAACTGTTAGCCAGTGTGCCTTTATTTATGTGAAAATTTAAATAAGCCTACGTTTACCTGTTATATCAGCAATGTTCCCATCCATCTTGTACTGAGAAAGAAAACCTTTCCTGTAAAAAGCACCATGTCCTTTCCCTTTGTTACTTGGAAGAACTAATAAAATACATATACAATAGTAAAAGTTATGTTACCTCTCACAGCTATACTCTTTATTCCCTTATAGCTCATTCACTTTTCATTGTTATTCCTTGATTTGTTATTATTACAATCTCCAGGTTAGACAGGAAAGTTCTTGGAACAAAATCTCATGCTTTATTTGTAGGGGAGATGCTATGAATTTATGTGACAGTACCCAAACAACTGCCACAATCAAGCAAAGCAAATCCAGATGTAAATCAAAGCTTTGTTATTTGCCTTCCTGTTATATTTCCTGTTTGAGGATTTCAGAGATTCAGAGACATTGCTGAATCAATCATCACAGCTCTGTGAAAAGGTGGCATACATAACAGTATCCTCATTTTATATGTAGGAAAAAAGTTCTATAGAAATAATGATTCTACTCCTGGGACAACGGAAGAAACATGCAGTTCCCCAAGCTTTAATCACAAACTCTTCTATTCTCCTCATGTTTTAAATGGTGATTTTTAAGTCTTCTGCTGTAGAGAAACTCCTTCCTTAGCCTCTCTGGCTGAGAAGCAGGCTTGCTTTTCATCTGTTCCAAATTGATGAGATGGCTTTTTACTAAAATAGTCTACTTTTTGTTCTGTGCATTTCATCTCTAGTTGGATTCAAATGCCAACAAATTGATCCTTGGCAAATCAAGCTTTCCACTATGTAATATCATTTCCTCACCGAACTAATTACTTCACTGTATCAGTTGAAATATTGCTTTTAAAGTAATTGGGGACTTACATATCCCTGCTCTTTATGCAAATTAAAATGAACAGCTATACTTAGTAAATGGGGAAACCGCCTAAGTGTTAGAGCTGCTCCCAACCTGGAAATCCATTTCCCACATGAGAAATTCAGTTGTTAACCCACTCCTGAACTTAAGTTACAATTTATAAGCCTAAAATGACAAGTCCTCAACCCAGGTCTAAAATTCTAAAGTCAAGTGGCTCTCTTGCAAAACTGCTGGTCAAACATCACAGCGTCTGAGTGGTCCCTGCAAACAAATGAGAGGGTGTTCTGTTCCTCTCTCCCAGGACGCCAGTTCTTTTCCAGAGCGAGCCTCTCAGCTCCTGGCTGTGCCTTCAGAACACTATGATGCTGGTCGTGCAGCTGATTCACCCAGGCACGACACCCGCTCCCTCAAGTTGGACCAGAGGTCTAAAAGGTCGACAGTAACACTCAGGCAAAGCTTTAAAAAATTTGGCTACTGAGGGCATGAGCCAAACACAGCCAAGGAGCCGAGAACAAGATCTGCCACGGAGAGACACTGCAGGAAAAAAAGTTGAATTGGCACCATGAGTAGTCTTAACTCACAGCATCAGAAGCCAGAAGCATGCTGTGAGCAGGAAAGAGTAAATCGGAAAACACAGTAGTTCTGTGAGCATCATTATCTTTTTGCTGTCAGTTCTCAGGTATTGCTTTATTGGTCTGGCTTGTCCATATCATGGACTCCAATTTAAATATATGCGTGTGTTCTGCAGACAAATCATGATGTACAATTTCACCGCCTTAGTGGAAGCATGAAATATTTCCACTAAACTAGGTGTGCTTTTGTTATTACCATAAAGTACGCTGCTTGCAATTAAGATGATAGTTCCACGTTCATAAAAGGGGCAAGACTCAGGCATTCAACTGTTTTTATTTTAATTGACAATTCTCCTGATTTAATTTCAAATAATATCACTTAAGGAAAGGCGAGAATGATTGTTATGAGTTGTGAAATACAGGAGTACTGGGAGGGAACTGAATGTGCCAGCTGGGAATACACAAAGGAGGGAATGAGTCATATAACTTCCAGTCATTTGGAAAGGGGTCGTCCTGATTGGGCAGGGCTGCAATTATTAAAATTTATGTGTCAACGTTTACTCCTTGGTTGAATGAATAAATGATCTGCCAGCAGATCATAACCATCATAAATGATCTGCTAGCAATGCTGTGATAAAGGTTCTGTCAGCAATTATATTATAGGGATTTATAATATAGAACTAAAATAGTGCATCCTAGTCACTAAAATAACTCCAGAGTCAGACTTTGGATCAAGTTATCATAACCAAGTGGCTGACTAATGCCCACAAAAATATCCGTATGCATGGGAGTCATCTTTGTGCAAGCTTGTTGGGAAATTGCTTGTCTAAGGTTTTTTTCCTTACAAACATCTCTATAGAACACACAGGCACTTTGTTATGTGAACACTCATTTCTGTGTGCAGTTGTTCTACACAAACACGCAAACATCAATGCACACCTGAGCAAGCTTTTTAGGCCAAAACAAGCCATTGGAGCACCTCTCCTACGAGGACAGGCTAAGGGAGCTGGGGCTGTTCAGCCTAGAAAAGGCGGATCCGGTGAGACCTTAGAGCAGCCTTCCAGTATCCGAAGGGAGCTACAGGAGAGCAGGAGAGGGACTCTTTGTCAGGAAGTGGAGTGATAGGCCAAGGGGTGATGGTTTTAAACTGGAAGAGGGGAGATTTAGATTGGATATTAGGAAGAACTTCTTTGCTGTGAGGGTGGTGAGACACTGGAACAGGTTGCCCAGAGCAGTTGTGGATGCCCCATCCCTGGAGGTGTTCAAGGCCAGGCTGGATGGGGCTTTGAGCAACCTGCTCTAGTGGGAGGTGTCCCTGCCCATGGTAGGGGGGTTGGAACTCAATGATCTTTAAGGTCCCTTCTGACTCTAACCATTCTATGATTCTATGATTGTAAGAAGCATATATTCTTGAGGCCGAGTGAGAAGTTAATGGAATATTCCACAGTAAATCCCAGTAACAGAAATGCTGACAGTACTTTAAAATTAATAGTGATGAGACAGCATTCACAAGACTTCTTCATAGTCAGCTGGCTGTGTTTGAAAATGTGCTTTCATAAGATTTTCCCAAAAGGAATATATTTCTTATTGTTTCAATTAAATTGCTGAGTTCTTTAGCTAATTGATGGTTTCCCCAATACCTGTGTTCTGATATCCCCACACATGAACTCAGTGGCTGACGGAGTGTCGGCTTTTACTCTTGATGCTCCTCTTGATGTTCTGTCAACTCTTACTGTGGCTTTGGTACATATAGCTTGTTGTAAATGACAGGATCTCACAATAATAATTTGAAAATACAAAGGAAAAACATGTTTAGTTAATGCTCTGCTAGTCGAGGCAAATTTAAGGCAGGTAGGGTTATTTTGCAGGAATATCAAGCATTCTCAGTGTAACTGTCTTTATGGTCTGCCAGGGCTGGAGGAGCAATCCCAAACACATTCCAATGCATCTTGTTACTCATCAAGGCAGAGCAATTCTTCTGGAGCTCCAAATGGTAATTGGATTTGTCCGGAGCCTGCCAAATTAAAATTGCCTGCTTCAAAATATAAAACTTGAGCAAGAAAAAGGATGGGGAATTTTGAGTTCCAGTTCACAATGCATTCTTATTGTGCAACTAGAGAGAGTCTTTGGTGCATGACACAAGAAACTACTCTCTCGATGCTGTAACTGTGCTAGCGATTGACACAATTTGAGATATTGATAGACAGTTTGTGAATACATCAAAAATCTGTGTCTGCACACTAACATATAAAAGATCACGCAGACTAAGTTGGTGTTTCTGGAATTAAATCAAGAGCTGAATCTGTTTCAAATGCTCTTGTCATGGTTAACAACTGGATTATAAAAGTTAATCACAAAAGCAATAACTAAAGAAAAAACCAGTCTCAAGGGATTACAAAAATTAAAAATGTAGCACTGAATCCCTACCTGAAAAAAGACTAGCTGATTTTTAGAACATTTCTAATGTTAAAACAATATAAAGTCAATCTTCATTTCAGTATTCTGTTGCCATGTATATGTAAATAAATGTGTGCATGTGATTATATATAAAAACCCAACATCTGAGTTCATGAAAAGCAATCCTGCATAAGGTTTTTCAGCTTCTCTATATAGAATCATAGAATTGTCTAGGTTGGAAGGGACCTTTAAGATCATCTGATCCAACCATCAACCTAATTGATAAAAAAAACACCACTAGACCATGTCACTAGCATATTGTGCACAGTGGATTAGGCAATCTGTATCTACTATAGCATCATTTAAATAGCAAATAAAGACAAAACATTTCTTCTTTCAAACTTCATATAATTCAAAACCAATCCCAACCTCATGAAAACTGCATAAGTTCACTCAAGGTTATGAATTAATGTTGACTTAAAATGACTGAAGGCTTCGTTTTAGCTCCCTTAGTTATACAATTCTAAGTAATACATTTCCTTTTCTATGTGTGCTATGGTTTATGTGCAACTATAATTACAAAACGAGACAAGATTTTCAGAAATAGGAATCTAAAACAGTGGTCCCAGAACCTCTTAACTGCTTCATTTGGTCCCGCAGGAGGCTCAACATTTTGGAAGAGCACATTTTTACTGCCTAAGATCAGGAAAGCACTTATCCTTATGTTTAAATCTGACACATTTGAATTCTCTTCTGAGTAGAGATGTTTCCCAGAAGTGAGAGACTTAAGCTCCTGTCTGGAGATCTCACAATCTAATTTTAGGCACAAAGCTTGTATGTATGTATATATCTGCATACTTTATCATAATAGAAAGGCTCTTGTGGAGCTGAGATTTTCAACTTATTAAATTCAATAGGACTGTTTACAGCAACTCTGATTGCCAATTCTCATAACAGAGGTTTCCACCTCCACTTGGGTTTGGCATGACTGAAAACTTACACTGTAAACTCAGGCACAAAACCCTGACCACTCGAAGTCTGAGATTTCACCTCTGCACCCTGGACCTGAAAAACACAAAGACATGGCAGACTGAAACTTTTACATTCAGAAACCAATTTTTAGAGGTAGTTTACTTTCTGACAGCTAAACAAAACCCCAACTAATACTTGGAATTTCATTCTTAGGTACAGGAAACTCATGTTTAGGTGCTGAGACCCTCTTCCCCAGAAGCGTTTCTTCCCATTTCATGACTTTTGGGTTCTCATAACTGTCTTTCCATCTGTATTTTCTCCACCAATTTCCTCCCACCTATTCCCCTCACACCTCATGTCTGGCTTAGCTCTGCTGAGGAAGTAGCTGAGGATGGAGTCAAAGGCAGCTGCACTCTTATTTTATAACACTTGAAAACCATCTTGTCATGTATAGAGCCATCTTTAAATACTATGAAATACAGCTACAGATATGTAATTAGAAAGAAAAAGGAAATAATCGATTACAAAACCTTTCTTCCAGCACTTCTGGATAAAGATGGTGATAAATTAACTTAGAATCTAGCAGATATAGGAATCTCCCTGCTACCTCACTTTCACATGCGTGAACGTTCCGGGAAAATGCCCCACATATCACTGAGTTCAGTTATGTTCACGTTGAAAAGACCATTCGCTGCTTTTCTTACATAAACAGGTGTCAGCGGTTCAGGTGCCTTCACTCCAAAAGAGGCAGCAGTTTCAGTTTTAGTTGTGTCATTTTGCTCAAGATCTAAATCCTGAAGAAATCCTGACACTGAGAACAGGAGGCCAGACCATAGGCAGAAAACCACTGTCACCCACAGTCACAGAAAAAGTATCGCCTTGATAAAAACATCCAAGGTATCTGACAGGGAAAGAGCTGTAAAGATACTGCACTAGGGAACTCCTAGAAGTCTTAAAAAAAATCAAATACTGTTAGGAAATTTATTTTTAAGATAATGTTAGCATGTTTTTAAAAACCTGTACTACTGAACTAACTTTCCGTACCTCTACCTCATACTTCTTGAACTATGGTTCCAGGATAAGATGCCACATAAAAGTATCTTAAAAGAATCCAAAAATTTCACAGATGGCAGGTGTGGAAAATCATGCTGTCACTGGAAAGCACCACTGATTTTAAGCTGTGCAGCAGCTCCTGTTCCATATAATACAGTATCCAAAGCAAACAAATAATGGAAATGTACCAGTGAGAAGTCGAACCCGACTTTCAGGTACTGTAGTATTGCATAACGTGATTTGTACTTGCATTATTCAAGGACACCCTGATGTTGAGTAATGCCCTTAGCTTACCTAAGAGTCAACCTAATCTTTCGTGAGCACACAACTTGGGAAAAATTATGGTAAACTTGAAAAAAATAATACTTAAGTGAAACACGGAGGGCACTTGTGTATTTACAACAATTTCTTATACTGGGTATTTTTCACATGTGAAGTTTATCCCATGCAAAAAATCATGTGCTGCTTAGATGTTGAACATAAAATGGAGGAAAGAATCTTTACATGATTTTTCTGCTGTGGGCGTAAACAGATATTTTTAACTTCAGCTACCAAACAGAACTGACTGAGACAGAATTAGACTAAGCTTCCAACCAATACTTTTGTACCTTGCAAATATATGACAGCTGTGATTCCAAAAGATTTAGAACTAAGTTTGTTAATATCAGTTGTTGCTAAGAGATGCATTGCCTTTAGTGGAGGAATGAATACGCACCCACATAATAAGTGGACTGATGAACTAGAAGTCACAAACCCAATATAAAATAACTTGTTTATATTGCAAAAGGGCCTGAAAACATGAAAATATTTTATTGCAGAAAAAAATCAGCATCATTGCACTTTGAGTGCATCATCACGAGTTTTGTTGATTTGCCTCCTCACAGCAGGTGTATTCAGTCAGTGATGACTTTTAAAAATGAATTATTGAAAATCACATTGCAGACAACAGCTCAATATAATTCTTGCAGGAGATTCAATAAATTGAACCATTAAACTACACGTTTTTAGTATGCAGTCTTTTTTGAACAGTATTCCAAAGTCTAAAGATGTTTGAGCCTTGTGGACAAAAAGCTTACAAGGTAAGATAGCTACCAGATGTTTTCCTATTGCTATGAGTATTGCAGTTACTCATAACCGTTCCATATAGTTATGAGTACTGCATTGTTATTATCAGCACTTCAACACCTGCCTGTTCTTTATTGCTAGTTAATGTATTCCCCAGTTTCTCTCACCTCTGCTCAGTACAGTACGCTGAGTTTCCATACTTCTCTCTAGTCTTTTTTTCTATGTCCTAAACCGTGTCCATAATCTACTTCCCATGTGAGATATCATTTTGTTTATAGATTTTTCTTTTATGTTTCTATTACCCTCTAGAAAGAAGATCTACCTTAACCTCTTTTTAGGGTACTTCATTGATTGAATATCTATGTTAAGAGCTGGTGGGGGTAAATGACATAGATGACAAGGTCTAAAGACAGCAAAGTTCTGCCACCACAAAAAGAGTCTTCATAAAAAGAGTTCTTCATAACCTTTTGTTGGGTCTTGGGGGAAAAAACAATCCTTACGTAAAAAGGAGTTTTAGACCATATAAAAATGTTCTTTAGAAAAAGACCATCTAGGTCTTTAGGAGGTCCTCGATCCATCTGTAGGACCATCAAGGAGACAGAGTGGCTGCAACAATGAGTACTCATGGACTAAAGCACAACTGAGCTGGACATATGACATAAGTCTCAATACTTGACAGTGCCAGAAGAAACTTTCCTGATATTAAATTAGCAAAAGTCCCTTCACGATTATATATACTACAGGCAGATAACCATTAATCTAGTGTATGTATGGAAATTTTACAGTAAAAAATGAAGTAGCTTGCACAAAGCTCCAAAGATGACATTTCTAATAAAATTCAAGTAACTCTTAATTCCCAGTCTGTATTCACTCCATGACTATCCTAGTGGGTTTTGCTGTTGTATGAATGAAACTGCTTTTTTTTCCTTGGTGACAGTCATTATTTTTAAGCAATCCTCTCTTCTCCACCCCCAACCTGCTAATTATCTCTCAGGGAAAAAAAAAAAAAAGTGAAACTCCAGCTGTGGGAACACAGACAGGGCTGTGTCTGGTTCTAAGAAAATCGTTTCAGGAAAAAGATTGGTGAATGGTTATGAAACTGCAAAGTGGATTCTGACCTACTGCAGAGTCATTCCATAGCATGTCTCAGAGCAGATAAGCTATGGAAAGCAACAAAATACAGTGTCTTGTGCCCAAACGGCAGATGTTCCCAGATAACTCCCAACAGCAGATGTCGTAATTAAGCACTACTTCCTATACCAACACTGCTAATAGTTTTCACTAAACAACTTTTCCCCTCTGACTTGGCTAGTTCCAGGACTCAAATATCTGAAGACTGGATTTTACTGCCTTCGGGTAGCCCTTATGGAAGTGGCCACCATGCCAAAATACCATATGTAACCATGGAAATACACACATCTTTGCATGTGGAAAAGAACACATTAAAACTCTAGCTGATAACAGGTTACAAACTGGATGTAAAGTACAGAAAAAACATACAGAAAGATTTGGTGGGAAGAAACCTGAGGGCACCTGCCCAATGTACTTTTGAAGCATCCAAAATAGGAGTGAGTTCTTCGCTGAACTGTATTGCAGTCACACTGCTCTCATGCCATCAGCTGAACAACTGCAAGCAAAAACTGGAAGAACTTGTAGACTAAGCAAGGTTATCTTGGGTCAACCCCTAAACAGAAAGTGTATGTGCTGTCACAACTGGTGCTGGCAATTCATTAGATACAGCTTCTCAGTGAGCCTGAAGGAAGAAGAGCACAGCTGGGTCTTAGATGATGTTTGATGCTGCCAACAGCTTGTTTTGGGTAAGACTGACAACAAGGTTGCAAGAATTTGTTGTTCTTAATACCATGTAATGCATCTTATGGATGGACATAGCTTTTCTGCACAGTTGGAAGCAGAGAAGTGTCTCTCAGGGTGTCATGTAACTTTGCATAGACTGCAACAGCATGCCTGCTAATAGTTTTTCAGCTCTTTTTGGAGCTCTTTGTTCTGCATCCTATTTTTCCAACTGCTTTTTACACCTGCAGAGAAAAGACAGATGAAGAAATAATGTGTAGTAGCTATCATTGTTAGCTCCCTGTATGATACTCTTATTATACATTATGAGTGCCAGTAAATAGTGCTCCCTCCACTGTCCAAAAACATCAAGACTTGGATTAACCCTACTAGATTTTAGGCATTTAGAATGACTAATGGCAATAGAAATGGGCACCTCTAGTCTATCCAAAGTCTGAAATGCTCTTTGAGACAACTGTACTGTTAACTGTATTAATTTATGGAGGAAAACTACTATGGCCTTCCAAAGAAAGAATAAAGCAGTCTTTGTTTTCCCAGGACAAGTGGCTAAATATTAAGCTGGCTGAATTTGGCCTCTGATAAGAACATGAGAACTGAATGTGAAGGAGATCTTGTACTGAAATTCAGGCCAGGTATTTTGTCCTCGAGCCCTCGAACCGCTGCAAACAAGCGCTTTGCTGCTCCCGTGAGCTCTCTGCTTCTTAATGTTCACATTTACTCTTGTGTAAATTCTAAGCACTTTCAGACAGACACAATTATTTTTCATTAGTATGGCCTCTGACAAGCCTTAGCGCTGCCAACACCTGCCAGTAACTATCAGCAGTTCCAGCCTCAGCACTTCACCCACCACAAGATGTGAGACC
>VZRU01014827.1:0-45091 GCA_013398155.1 Pedionomus torquatus
GGTGCGGGGTGGAGGCTGTTCTCTAAAGGCAGACCGCAGGGGCGAGCCCTCTCACGGCTCCTTAAACCCTCTTCCCACAGATGAAATAGGTTGACATCCACCTCCTCGCTGCCTGTCTCCACAGAGCTGCTCTTGGCAGGCCTCCCACTTGTCTGGTTGGCGCTTCTTAAACCTTTTTCCTCAAAATTGGGCTTAGCCTTTCTCGTGTCCCCTTGTCAGTGAGACCCTCGACTCGGGGTTGTGGGTTTTTGAGCAGCGGTTGGGGTTGAGTCGGCTGTAGGATCTCTTTAAGAAAAACAATTCTTCAGGCTGGGCAGTTGACTTCTGTGAAGCTGCTGATACAAGTAATCAGGACACAGATACATTCAACACTTGGTAAAGCTCTAGTATTATGTCACTCTGACAAATGCTCAGGCAGCATTTGAGAAAATTAATTGTATAATCTTTTCATCTACTGCCTTCTTAAATTATGCTGTGAATTGTGCAGGACTCTTAGAAAAGCCTTCCAGGAGATCTGTCAGTGTTGTGGGATACAAGATAAAATAATGATCTATGAAACGTAATGTGCACAACATTACTCACAACAAAGCCACTCGCAAGCATAAAGTAAAGTTACACACATACTGAATACATACAGGCTTCATTTGAGACCACATACCTACTAGAATTTGGATCTCAAATGCACGACAGGAGCCAGTGGTAGTTAAGTTCACAGGAAACACAGTGAGTGGTTTGCAGCACGACTACAATCTGACCAGTACTTACTTTGAGGGCCTCTGGAGGAGAAGCATGAAGAAATCTTTTTGATGGTGTCCTGCTTAATTACAATTCCTTACTGAACCAAGGGCTGTACACAAAATATTTTAGCAAGATCCCTGAACAAAAGTAGGCAGTGATAACAGAGCCAGTTCAACTAATTTTCAGTGCTGAGTGGGAACTCAGAATGGTATAGGGCTGAGCAGTGTGAAAACCACTAAGACTTCTCTTTATGCTTAATTATGTACAAAACAGCCTGTGTTCTATTTCAATTTATGACTAAGTTTTCTCCTTTCAGTGTTTATTTTCTGTTTGTTTTCTCCTGGATATCTACTTAATGTTTTTTTTTTTTTTCATAGCACGTTTTTGTACTGCATGTGTATACAAATACTTTTATGGGATATGCAGACTTAGTAGGTATTTAGTGTGGAACAGACTAATGTCTGTCCAGAGAATATACAGACAAAAGATTATAAGGAGCTTTTATTCCAATGAGACTGTATTTACAAGCCAATGTCTTATAAACACATTCTCTTGTTTTATTTCTTTTCCTCAAAGGTTCTCATAAACACAAGTGCCCTCAAGTACATACTTGGTTAAACAAAAAACATACTCTGTTTAAAATGGCATATTTCTGTTTCAGAGAGTTCCAAACTGGATGTGGTAGACCCTCTACTTGGTTTTTAAGAAGTTGTGCTTAGGGAAGAAAAGTATGGAAAACAAGCTCTGTGATTTATATTCCTGTAGTTGTTCTTTTTAAAAAACTTATTGTAACATCTGGAAAATCTAATTTCTTATGAGAAGGAAAACACCTGCAAATTAAATCTTGAGTGACAATTCTAAAGAATAGGTGTTAGAATTATTGATTTGACTTTCTGTTGGCTTCAGTGAGGACAAGTTTAGGTCTTGCTGATTTTTTTAATAACGTGTGGTAGAGGTGCTTTGCTGTAAACCATCTATTTTTCCAATTTAAAATTTTCTCTGATACAGAAAAATGCATGTGTAACTTTTAAGTGGTAAGAAAACAAAATTTCCCCCAACTCAGTAGAACAATAATATCTAATTCAGCATACTTTTTGTGTCAGTATTTCCTATGTCATAGTACAACAGTGGAAACCTACCGACATTTTTACATACCAGAAAAGTGGGAAGCAATTTTGGAATATTGTTGAATGTTGTATGTATAGATCTAAAGTGTCTTTGAAGTTCTGGACTTTAATTATGCAACAAGTGACCTACTGAATGTGGTTACTGTCAGTATGTGTAGCTGTAGCAGCTGGAAAAGTTCTTGATCTCTTTATGCCTAATTATGTGCAAAATAAGTTGAGGAAAATAGTATATTTGAATTACACTTCTTTGCCACTAAGTATGTATCTAGAAAAAAGTTAGATGTCATGTTTAAGGCTTGGATTTAGTGCTTAGAAATGTCTTAGCTGACAGATGAAGAAAAGGCTTGATATAGAAATTCATGTGGGGCTTTGTTGGGGGACCGAAAGAAATGGAATCAGGATTGGCAAAGTTTGGGTCATCTGGGCAACACATCTGGAGAACACATAGATTGTTTTTTTCTTGTTTTTCATTATGTTCTTTTAAGAATTCTGCCAAAGCTACCATTTTCTCTGTGAGGAATTTTCAATAACATTGAATTGTAGTGAAAGAACCTCCAGACAAGTTAAGATTACTGGGAACTCGAGTACTTGTAAGCTCAAGAATAGACCTTGAAAAAGTTTGCCACTTTTTTGCTTCTTAACATGTCTGTAGTGGAAATGTGGTATTATCTGTGGATAACATTTGTTATTATGGCCCATTGTTTTGTAAGAAAATTTTCACAGCTGAAGTTAAGTGATATTGAATGTCTATGTTACTGATATTTGATTGCAAGTAAATGTTTTCAGCATGGGGAAGGACAACTGATGAAGCTGATTTCCAATTTCAGTACTTTTTAAATTATTGACAGTGGCAAGGTAGTCTACTCCTGGATAGATTTGCTTTTCCTTCCTGCCTTCTGTTTATCGTAATTCCATGATCAGTTTAGACAGTAGAAGAGGGGGTTCTACCCTTTATTGCTTCATTATATAATTTCTCTTCTTCCTTTTGATAAGAAAAACATAATTTTGTTTGCTGTAGTGCTTTTTTTTTTTTTTTTTTTTTGTGAGTTAGTTAATGGACACTTAATCTTGATTTTGTGTATCAAAAAATGCTTCATGCAAAGTGCCATGCAAATGCTTGTGTCAGCATGAAGAGTGGCTTGAAATAAGTAGCTGGAAGGGGAGGGAGGGCTATGATCTCTCTTGGTGATAGTTCCAGCTTGTGTCATCACAGTGATTGTGGAAATTGGAAATGCAGGTGAAAGTTTAGGGGAAAAACAAGACAAAGCAACCAGCCTGCTTGGCAGGTATCTACCAGTAATAATTTCTGAAATATGAATGGAATAGTTTTTGTTTCACAACAATATGAAACAGAAATGAAGTACCAATTCATGAAACATAGTAGTCTTACATGGAATAATTTGATGGTCTCGATCCACACTGCTAATACTTTTGGTTTTTTTCTAGTTATCTATAATTTGTCACTAAGTGTAATACGACAATAACATGCTTGGTGTCCAGCATAAAAACTATGATATTGTTGCTTAATGTGCACATCTCATCAGTGAATTTTAACTTAAACTTCTTCAATTTTTAACTGTAGTGTATTATTGTAATACTGAATATTTTACTTTAAGACACTGATAGCTCAGTTCTTTTTAGTAGAATGAAGGGGAACCAAAAAAAGCACTAAAATTATTTTTTGAAAGTGTACAGGACTAGCTTTTTTGAAGCAACCTGTAGCACTAAGACCTTATTTATATATTTTAATAGAAAACAGTGCTAAGTAACATTGCTTTGGAATGCATAGCTTTTCATAGATGTGATCCTGAATCATTTACAGACTCCAAAATTAACAATGGCAAAATGGCAAAAAAGTATTCCCCCAGTACCTACTTTGAACTGTCAAAAAATTAAAAATAAGGTTTTAAACAATTTTCTTATCATTCACTAGATGGCAGCTGATCTTCAAGAATGGCTGCATTTCTCCTTTCAAATCTGATAATTTGAAGGAAGTAGTCATCAGTTCTTGGAGAAATCAAATATTGTCCAGCATTGTCTTCACTTCGCTTCTAATGTGAAACTGAAAACCAGCACAGTGAGTGTTCAGATAATTTTCAGCTTCATTACTGTTTCAGTAATTTCATGTTGGGTTTGTTGCTCTTTATTTCTGGGGAGGAATGTTCCTTTATTCTTTGCTTTCATATTTAGTGGGCCAGATTAACTTCTCTTTAAGGAGAACGTACAATGCTCTAATAATATTCTAAAAAGAAAGAGCAATATTTCTGTTTTTCTTTTGAATATTCCTATTAATTTTTGGCAGAATAAAATGTTGTTCAAAATGCCCAATTGTTATAACTCAGAAAATAAAAATAACTGCATCTTGTTACAATAATGCCCTCCATACAAAGTAAAAAAGATACTAATCTGATACTAGGCTCCAGGGAGACCTTATTGCAGCCTTCTAGTATCTGAAGGAAGCTGCAGGAGAGGGACTCTTTGTCAGGAATTGTAGACAAGGGGTGATTGTTTTAAATTAGAAGAGGGGAGATTTAGATTAGGTATCAGGAAGAAATTCTTTCCTGTGAGGGTGGTGAGACACTGGAACAGGTTGCCCAGAGAAGTTGTGAATGCCCCATCCCTGGGAGTGTTCAAGGCCAGGCTGCATGGGACTTTGAGCAACCAGGTCTAGTGGGAAGTATCCCTGCCTATGGCAGGGGGGTTGGAACTTGATGATCCTTGAGGTCCCTTCCAATTCTAACCATTCTATGATTCTATGATTCTGATTATATTTTTGGTAAGTTTGACTACACCTAGTGTCAGAACTGAAATTTTTATTTAAAACGGCCAAATTAACAGTGACTTTAACAAAGTCTTTTTTAATAGTAAATGGATTTGAAAATGTGCTGTAATAGACTATTAATCAAATAAAGATAGCTCAAAGTGGGTAGGTGGCATGTATATACTTAGGACAGAATTTTGCTATTTGCGGAGATTCTGTGACTCTGTACAAATGCTATATTATATTTATGCTAGATATTGCAAATTTTGAGCATCAGACTGTTACAACAAACCATCACAGATAAATTGTAAAGATGTACTTAGAAAAGGATTGGAAAAAACTTTTGTATATCTGCATGTCTTTATGGGATGGCCACCCTCACTGTGTTTACTTAATTTTCTAGTGAACATCCAGTCTTGTGTCTTTAAAGGACAGAGTTCCCATTGCAGTTAGTAGGCATTTTGGATGTGCAAGGCATATATGGTTAGGCCCCGCATTTTTCAGAGTGCAAAAAATCTCTGGCTGCTGCCAGATCAGCTAGTCCAACCCCATTGCCAAAGCAGGTTCACCTAGAGTAGGCTGAGCAGGAATGTATCCAGGCAGCTTTTGAATTTCTCCAGAGATGGAGTCTCCACAACCTCTCTGGGCAGCCTGTGCCAGAGCTCTGCCACCCTTAAAGAAAAGAAGTTTTTCCTCATGTTGAGATGGAATTTCCTGTGTCCTAGTTTGTGCCTGCTGCCCCTTGACCTGTTGCCAGGCAGCACTGAAAAGAGTCTGTCCCCATCCTCTTGACACCTGCCCTTTAGATACTTATAAGCATTGATGAGATCCCCTCTCAGTCTTTTCCAGGTTAAACAGATCCAGGTCTCTCAGCCTTTCCTCAAAAGAGAGGTGCTCCATTTCTTTGATCATCTTTGTAGCCCTCCGTTGGAGTCTCCAGCAGCTTCCCATCTTCCTTGAACTGGGGACCACAGAACTGGACACAGTACTCACACAGATGCAGCCTCACCAGGGTGGAATAGAGGGGGAGGATGACCTCTCTTGACCTGCTGGCCATGCTCTTTTTAATGCACCCAGGAAGACCATTTGCCTTCTTGGGCACAAAGGGCATATTGCTGACTCATAGGCAACTTGTTGTCCACCGAGACTCCCAGGTCCCTCTCTGCAGAGCTGCTTTCCAGCAGGTCAACTGCTAACCTGTACTGGTGCATGGGGTTATTCCTCCCTAGGTGCAGGACTCTAGTCTTGTCCTTGTTGAACTTCATTAGGTTCCTCTCTGCCCAATTCTCCAGCCTGTCCAGGTCTTGCCAAATGGTGGCAGAGCCTTCTGCTGTGTCAGCTACTCCTCCCAGTTTTGTGTCACTGGCAAACTTGCTGAGGGTATATTCCCCTAGTCCAGATTGTTATTGAATATGGTGAACAAGATTGGACCCAGTACTGACCCCTGGGGAACACCATTAGTTAGAGGTTTCCAACTAGAACTCTCATGACCCTCTAGCTCTGTCTTTCAGCCAGTTTTCAATCCACGTCACTGTCTGTTCATCTAATCCACACTTCCTAAGCTTACCTATGAGGATGTTATGGGAGACAGCTTGGATGTAGCTGTAGCTTGGATGACATCCATACTGCGTCTCTGCTGGAAGTTACTGTCATCATTGCAGATGCATCAGAAAAGGATGTATGCCTGCACCTCAAGTCTTCTAATGGAAACTTAGTTGTTTGAGCTTAAGTTGCCAGGGAAATTACTTTATGCTAAGACATTTTATTTTCTTGGTAGTGACTTGAGCCCCAACTTCATGTTGCATTCTCTTGATACTTTGGTTGGTAGCCTCTCCAAGAGGGAAAAAATGTACAGCAGCAGATTATTTAGCAAGACACATTTATCAATTTGTCAATGTTTGTCTTTAGCACCTTTTAATTACTGCTGGTTATCTGTTTCAGCATAATCCAGTAGTTCACTAGGGCTTATATTGGATATGGAATAGTGGGATCCTTGTGTGGTATCCAATATAGGAATGAGAGCAGACTGTGGAGAATTACAGAAGGACCATACAAGACTGAGGGACTTGACAATAAAATGGCAGATGAAATTCAGTATGCATAAATGTGAACTGATGCACAAGGAAAAGAGCGATTGAAGGGAAGGGTCATTTCAATAGCATCAAGATAGATGATTCCATGAGAATGGCAGCTCAGTGCTTGACGTGCAAAAAGCAAATCAAATGACAGCATTAACTGAAAAAGGAATAGAGAACAGAGTAAAAACCATCTCAGTCCGACTATATAAGTTTATGGTTAACCTGTATATTAGATATTGTGCGTACTTCTGATCTCCTTTCCCCCAAATCTGTCTTAGAAGTGGGAAAGGTTCAGAGAAGGCAACAAGAATGATCAAAGGTATGGAATGGCTTCAGAGCAAGGAAGGACACTAAAAGTAGGCTATGTTTCCTCAATGCAAGAAAATTTTGTGATGGCAATGGAAGAGATTTGCAAAATTGTATTATGCATAGGAAATATGGGTCTCTTCCAATGCCAGAACAACTGGTGCTACTCAAAACCTGTGTTCAAAACAAAGAAAAAGAGGTAATCCATCACTCAGTGGATAGTAGATCTATCAAACTTCACTGAAGGATGCTGTGGATTCAAAATTGTATGTAGGTGCAAGAGGAGACTGGACAAGTACTTAGAAAAGGATGCTGCTCATGAGAGTTCTCAGGATTGAGGATGTCTGCATGAGAGCTCAGAGAGGATTGCTGAAGAGTCATATTCCCATTGGTGTCAGAAACTTGGGCAAGCTGGGAGTGTATGAGAGAGGAAGTGTCATGCGTGCTTATTCTGTCTGACTACTGTTCTCAGTTTTTTCTTTTTAAAGGCACATTCTTAAAGCATCACATGCTTGTTTTTTTGTTTGTTTGTTTGTTTTTAATTATGCAAAGAATTATATAAAAATAATTGGCTTCAGGCATACGAAATGTTAGGTGCATACTTTGTATTCACATTTTTCCTCTTAGAAAATCCCAGAGCAGTTATATTATTAGTTATATTATTAGTGTATACTTAATATAGAACTGTCTTGCAGCTTTCTAGGGATTTTCCCAGTGGTTTTTAGGAATTTTCCCAATAGCTTTCAATGGATTCTCACTGCGATTTCTAAGATTTTCCCCTGTGCTTTTAAAGAATTTTCAAGAATTTTCCCTAGGCTTAATAGGCGTTTTCCTGGTGCTTTTTAAGTTTTCCTTCATTGCTTTATATGGATTTCTGCTAATGCTTTCCAGAAATGTTCTATTTTGTCTTCTGCTTTCTGGGGATTTCCTGAGTGTATCCTAGGAATTTTCCTGGTGATCCAGTATGTTTCTTATGCTTTCTAGGAATTTTCCACATGCATCCAGGAATCCCTTCTGTGCTTTCCAGGAATTCCTTCAGTGCTTTCTAGAAAGTAATTTTAGAAAAAGAATTTCTAGGAATGCTCTCTGTGCTTTGTAGGAACATTCCTATATTCCAGAAATCTACCCATAACCATCTAGGGATTCTCCTCATGGAATTACTTCCAAGGAATCCTTGCCATGCCTACCTTGAAGAGCTGATTGAGCAGAAGCAAAACTTGGGTATGAAGCTAGTTGTTTAGTAGATGTTTTCCCACCCAGAACTGACCTTGAGAATGTTTAACACTTTTTTTTTTTTTTCAGACTTCCCTTCCTCTGTGTCACAGCTATGCATTGTACTTTTCTCCTCTCTCTTTTTTCCTCTGATTTTATTTGTTTTTCTTTTTTGGGTTTTATGATAGATCATATTGTTTTCTTTGGAGAAAATATATCACTTCTTCAGACATTCACAAGAGTATTCATGTCACATTCTTATTACTTTTAGAGCAGGACTTGATGTATCATTGAGTCTCCAGATAAGAAAGCTTCAGATAAGATTATGTAATTTTTTTTTTTGCTAGGAGATCATTAAAAGACATCTTAGATCATTAAAATCATGATCATTAAGATCATTAAAAGATCATCTGCAGACAAATACTTATATTACAATGATAGCACAAAGACTAAGTACTGAATCAGAAGGTAATTAAAGTAATTAGGAATGAGTTTTATGTGAAACATCTGTATTACCCTAGCAGCATCACTTGCACTTAGGTTGTAATTTTTTTCAGGTATTACTTTGCCTAATCTACTAGTCAGTATACCTTTCACTTCCAATGTATCTGGAGTTTTTTATATCTGGGTTCAATGCTGTAAGGAAGACAATCTTTTATTCTTATTGGAAGTATTTTTATGAAATTTGAAATCCATTTGCTATAGAGACAGCAGAATTAGATAAATGCATTAGCAATTAATCCAGTTGCATTAACATGGGAAACAATCTGCTTTTAGGAAGAGAAGCTCAATAGTTAATTATATTAGAAAGACTTTGGCGGGTTTGATTTTATTTCCTTTTTGTTCCTAAAACATGGCAGGGCTGAATGCCCTGGCAGGCCTTGAATTACCCTGTCCTGTATCACCTGAGGCTTCCACCAGCACTTCAGCTGAAGAGCTTTGCTTAAGCCCAAGCCTGGCTTTTTCTCTGTGGTGTTTTGAGCTATGTTGTAGGGGTGTTTGGGGTAAGCTGTGATACAGTTGTGGTCCTTGCTTGTGGATTTTTCTTGTTGCCACAGGCTTGTCTGGTGGTTTGGACCCTCAGCTATTGTTCCTAGGCTTGTGTTGCCTGGGTGCTCTAACACCCCGCAGTGGTGGGGAGAGGATTGGAAGAAAAAGGCAACACTTGTGAGTTAGGACAAAAAAACCCCACCTGTTTAACAGAGCAACAAATAGAACAAGGATAACAGTAACACAGATGGAGGAGGATACAAACAGGATTATGATACCGACCGCAGCCTGGACCGTCGCTGACCCCTGCGCCCCCCACCCACTTCCCGGCCAGCTCCCTGCTACTCCCTGGGCATGGCTCACAGGGGAGAATGAACCCTATCCCTCTTGGAAACCAGGACAGAACCATAGTTGATCTTTTTGTTATTTTCTTTCAACTATCTGAAGAAGTACTTAATTAGTAAGCAACACTTTCATGTGATGAGCTGGTCTGAGCTTAACAGCTTGCCATTGCTGAAGGGAGTCCATCCTGTTTTCAGCTGGGTTACCCCAATGCGTTTGGTCAGCGTTAATACTTGTCTAACTCCTTTGTCACTTGATTCAACATGCTAAACTGGCAGAGTTTTTCTTGAATTTTCTTCTTTGTGTGTGGTGCTAGTGATGAATTGGCTCACTGAAGAACAAGTTTGGTGTATGGGGATGAAACCTGGGAGGTGAGAGAAGCATAATCGCTCCTTTTAGTAGCAGTGAGCAGTTGGACTGGTTTTAGCTACTCGCTGGACAGTACCTGAGATCCTGAGTGGGTGTCTCTTCCCCTTTTTATATTCTTTCCCTTTTCTCTTCTAATAGTTCAGTATTTTGAGTGAGGAAAAGCAAGTGGAACTGATTGAAGCATGCTGGGTAGTTGAATCAGAGCTACATTTTTTTGTGTCAGCTTATGAAGTTCATAAGAACGCGTTAAAAAAACAGCTTTCTTATAGAAAAATATTAAATTCAGAATTGCAGCTCAGAAAAGATAAGCACAAATCTTGGGCTTCTCTGTTTCAGATGCTTATTGCTCAATATTCTATTTGTGTGCCTGTTTCACTTTTCGCTTGTTCTAAAACTATCTCAGGAATAGTTTTGTGAAAATCGGTACTTTTCATGGAACACTTTCAGATCACTAAATATATTTTTGCAGCTGTGTCTGGCCAGGTTTATAGATGGTTTATGCAGAGGAAGTTTTTGATCTAGGATTTTATTTTAGACACTTGTCTATTTGTGAATGCATTTAATACTGTAATAATAAATTAATAATTAATGTAATATTAATAGTGAGTCTTGTTTCCACATTTTTATTGCATACTTAGGAAAGGTAGTCTCTCCAATGCTACTTATGTATTATATTCGTAGTGCTTGTCAGAGAAACAGCTTTGGACAGCAAGAGGGTGGTGGTTTCTGCTTGAAAGTAGTTGGCTTAATTATCTCATTGAATGGAATGTAGAGCATTTTATTCCATTTTTAAAATAAGGAGGCAAACGCGCTCTAAACACTGCTTGTAATTAAAGGTTATTATTGTTGGTTTTGGAGATGAACTGAAACTTGTGTGATTTCACTAATGTACAATGTCCTTACAAAGCATGCTAATACTGCCATAGCAATCCTTTAGTGTTTTATTTATGCATTTATACCAATGTTTAGACAGTACATGAAACAAAGCATTAATAAAATCATTCTTCTCTTGGAAGGGAGCATTATTGTGTGGACTTAAGTGGCATATTCAGAAGTGTCGTCTCTATCATCATTTTGATTAAGTTCTGGATGAAATGGTTCTTTATAAATTAGCCAGTTCTCTTTTTGAACCATTTTATTGCACTTTTGGCTCCTGTAAGTTCTGGAACTGGTGCAAGTTTTGTGGTCACATGTGTAACAGCATTTTTTATTTTGTTAATTAGACTGCATGTGAAGTTCTCCAAAACTTTTTCCACTACTCTTTAAAGTTATCTGTTTCTAATAAACTTTAACATGGCTAAACTATCAATTTAATAGTATTAAAATAATGATTACATGTTCAAACACTATAGATAAGTTTAATTTATAGTTCCTAAAATCTAAAGTTCTTTTGAGATTATATTTAATTGTCTGAAATTCTGAAAGTGAAGAATACTGTTATTTCCGTTACTTAGTAAATTTTCTTAGGCCTTTGTTTTTCACTTTGTGCAGGTTGTCAAGATCTGCTTGTGTGAAAATTAACTTGATGCAGTAATGCCCTCTAGAGAAGAAATAGTTAGCTAAGTTCTTTCTTATGAGTAATTTCTATATAGGATGAACAAATAATGTGTCTCTGGTTTCAATTACTGGATAGTAAGCAGTTAATCTTATTGCTGATATATATTTGCATTACAAATGGGTACACTGAGTTTTTTTTTAAATAAAACAATAAGCTGGCTGAAAATGTTAATGCAGATTCTGTTTGGTTTAAGGATCATTGTATTGCAGAAATGTACCATTGGAAAAATATTTGTTCTGTCATTGCCTGGGAGTTCAGTTATGAATTACTTCCCTCATTCTTGTTTTGGTGGCTCATACGGGAACATACTAAAACATCTGTTAGAATAGTTCTAAACTGAATAAGATTAAGTAGAACTTCCTTCATATGCTTTCTACTTCTTTTCTTGCAAGAGGATGACAAGGTTTCTAGGACACTGATGAAGTTCTATAAAAGTTTGCTTTTGTATTAAGTATACTTGGTCACATGCATAGCTGATTAAAAGTGGCTACATTAATTCACAGCTCACAGTAGCCTATTATTGAAAGAGTTGAAAATGAGAATTTATTAAGCTGGCATTGCTTCCATGTATGCTTACAGAAATGAGGTCACAGTTGCTTGCTGCAGTAAGAGAATTAAGCATGCTGTTCAGAGAAAAATACAAAACAAAAAACCTCCAAGTAACCTAATCACGGGAGGTCTACGAGTACCTTCAACTTCCTGGGACAACTGAGGTCTTGGCATTACTGTTTCTTAATACTGATTATGTTGAAAAATCTGACTTCAACTTAGTACCAGTAATTTGATACAGATATACCACATGCAGTGGTAAATCTTGAATTCTCTTAGTTAAACTATTGTATTCTGAACTGAGTAGAATGTATTTATTTTTTCTGCTATACCAATTGTCTCTCAGACATCAAATGGACTACAGTATTAATAGAAGTCATCTGTGTTCCTCAAGAGGAGCAAATGGCAGACAAAGTAGAAAGGGACCAAAACAGCAATAAAAGGTCAAGAATCCTGGAATATGTTCCACATGTGTAGTATCAAGTAGGAAAGACAATATGAAGGGAAAAGCAGGAGTTCTTCAAACAAAACCCTGCATTTTTTCTGCCCCTAGCGATACATGTATAATTTATGGGAGTGTGAATGATTCTACACATACTGGGTTGTTATATAGCAGAATAACTGTGTTTGTTTCATTCATGCTTGTGCATATCTCTTGTGCTTTAGCTGAAGAAAAATTCTTGAAACTCTTTGGAGAGACAGACAATCCAACTGGTGCTAGGAGTAATTGTCTTTGAGTAGTATAAGTTTTACCCTCTGCATTTGGGAGGAGTCTTATGCCTTCAGCATTCCTCTTCCCTAAAACAAAGATTTTGGAACATAGTCATGCCCAAATATCAACATTTTTTCCCTTGTCATCATCCCTTAAAATAAGATTAATTATTTTAGGCTTGTATGGATTTTCACTTCTGCATTTTTGCCTTTGTTTTCAAGCTTTGTTATTTTCACTTAGTGCTGTTAAAAAAGCTTTAATGCTTCTGGAGTAAGTCACCTTTTCTACTTCCCACCCCAGCCTTTGGTTACTGAGCTTACTGATGCAAGTCTTGGAGAGGAGATAGGAATGATTTTAACACTGTCAGGGTTCTATACCTTGGAAAATATTGCAATGCAAAATACTTCAGAAAATGCAGTAATATTTTAAAACATACTGACTTTCAAATGCGAGCAGTTAAGTAATGTCATCCACATACTGTAATGAACAGTAATGAAAGAAGAACACAGCAAGAATTTTCAGTGGCTGACTTCCTTAGTTTCTGTGCCTGACTCTGGAAGTTGGGAGAGCTGTGTTTTTTGAAAAAGATGCAGTTGAAGATTCACACAGAAATAATGACTAAGTCGTATTTTCAGATTTCTGGGTGTGATGTGAAATTCGGTAGACTGGACCTGAATGCAAAGTGGTTAAATTATTGCTCATGCTGCTCCATCTTTAATGTTTCCATTTGTACTTTTGGCACTTGCATCCAGCTGTATAGGTGTATTTGCTTTCTCACTTTAAAGTCAGATAACCATGTAGCAACAACTTGAATCTTTTCCATTTGCTTTTCTTAAGTTGGTGCAATCAGTGCCATGTTTCCTTAGTGTCGCACAGGAGCATTGTTGCTGTTCCATCACAAGATCTACTTGTTGTAAAAGCTTTAAAGCATGAATATTAGCAAATTCTGTAAAAATATTCTGAATAATCAACCTGAACCTCAGTTCAACTGCTTTGAGCTGTGTAGCAAGGTGGAAGTTGGTTTCTTTTTCCAAGTAATAGGTGATAGGACAAGAGGAAATGGCCTCAAGTTGTGCCAGGGGAGGCTCGGATTGTGTATAAGGAAAAATTTCTTCACTGAAAGGGTTGTCAGTCATTGGAACAGGCTGCCACATTGTCATTCTCAAGCTGTGTACTACACTTGCCTTGGATGTTCTTCTGTTTTGATGAAAGCATCTGTTTCATGCTGTAATCTATTTCCTCCTTTATAATCTTTGGGGATGTGACAACAGAACTATTTTCAAACATAGCTACATTTTGCACAGGTCAGCTATTATCTATGAATGTTCTTGTTTGGAAGCAGCCTGATAGCAGTATCGCTTTGGAAAAAGGATCAAACTGCATTTAAAGGCTGAACTGGTGGTATCAGGAGAAATAAAATTCTGAAATCTACAGCAATTCTCTCTGTTGAAACTTCCCTGTGAAAACTTAGGGGGATAGATAAATGCTAGTCAATGACAGGACAGCTTAAACTGTTATGGAAAAAACGTCGAGTCTGTTTTTTCAAAACAGAGCTATTAGCTAGGCTTTACATAACTTCTGATTAGAGCTGGGTGTTGCTTAGATGCACTTCTGCTCACTTACAAAGGACAGTTATTATTCTGAGTGCAGAAATCTAACATTCAGAGATGGTGTACGTAGTACCTACAATTAGTACACAAGGGACAGAGGTTTTGGATCTTGTTGAGGCTGCACAAAGAATTCTTATTGCTTAGTGATATCCCTCAGGAAAGTTGGTAAACCATGTCTAATAGCAACTATTTGATTTCATGAGTAGCCTAATCTTCTCTTGATTTTTAGGGTAGGGAAGATACTTAAGTGTCTTTTATTGCACCTTAACTGAAAAGTAACAGTGGATGATCCTCAGCCAAACATAGTCCTTTCTAATCTAGGTTCAGCATAACTTTTCATTATGTTTCATAGAGAGTTAATAGAGGTATTGTCAGTATAATGACATCTTTTCCTTTTAAAATGTCTTTTTCTTCTCTTCATCCATAGTGCTCTAGTTCTGTCAGCTGTAGTTATACAGTACAGTGTACAGCACATACTAAATGAAAACGTCTTATGTATTTGCATTATGTTGCCTTAAGGTTGACTTCAAATTAATCCTTTGAAACAATATCTATAGCATAAAATAGACTTTTCAAACTTTTGAAAAGTGGTGGCATTACATATAATAAAAATATTGTATCATCTGATGTAATACTCTTACTAAATTTCTAGCTATTTTGTCAGTAGTAGATGTAATCAGATACTTAAGGGAATAATTTAACAATGATTGATACACTTTAGAGGGGCATCAAGTCTGCCAGGCCCTCAATACTTGGTTATGTTGCTTAAAATCAGTTTCCTGATCCTTTTGCTAGTGCAAGGGAAGATGAATTGAATTTCATAAAAACAGATGGTTAGGTTTGTAAATCAACCTCACTGGGCATAAAAAAGTAAGGCATTGTGAATAAGGAACCTGAAATCTTTATGTTTCTCTGGCCTTTGAGGGAGCAAATTTGAACTTGATAACATGTCTAAATAAAGGAGCTGCTGCTTGCATTAACGTAGAGATGTTGATGACTGTAAGGGATCAAGAGTGCAATGACCTTGAATTTACATCAGCTTTCAGGTGTTACCAAGGCCACCCGTGTTCTTTTGTAAGGACTGTAGCTGTGTCTTATTTTGAAAAACTGCTGCCAGAATATCTTTTTTTTCCCTAATTAAGGTATACTCCTTAACTTTTTCCTGATGGAATAACTATAAATTCATCCTGTCTATAATGAGGTCAACTTAGTGCTGTGATGTAGATGTCATAATTAGACTTTGATCTTAAGTTAAATAGATTTTTTTCATTGACATAACTAAGCAAAGTTCTACTGATGGTGCCTGTTTTGAGAATTTACCTTGTGCTTTAGGGAGTTAGGTACCAGAACCTGTACAGAAGATTATTTGATTTGGGTATGTACCTTGTTATTTTGAAATTTCAACCTAAATAGGTATTAAAGTAGGAATAGAATTAACAGAACTGAAAAAAGGAAAGGCTAGAACTATTTGCAATAGAAAGATTTAGACCTCTCTTTAACTTCTTGTGCAAAGAATCTCATTGAAATGGAAGGTCAGAAGCATACTTTTTCCAAATTCATGTTATGTGGATGCGCACTATAGCAGTTATTTGAAGTAATATGTATTACTTGTGCTTTGGTTAGTGCCCCAATGAAAACAAAAGAAGCAGAGAATGGGGACTGACTCTTACATTTCAGCCTATCAAGCTAACAATATGAGCTTAGGGGTAGATTATTATATCACCCAAATTGCTGTTGCAACTTGAAAAGCATCATGAATGTCAGTACCCTGAAGGAAATGTTGTTTTTCCAGAATCTCTCCCAAAGGAGGTTCCTGTCAAGTACAGTTTCAGTTGTAATTGAAAATGATTATTAAAGTTTGTGAAAGATTAAAGTACATAATTAAAAAGTAATAAAGCCACTTGTCAGATAGAATCTTACTAATGATAAACAGCTTTTTGTTATTTTTCTGAACTCTGGTCTCTGAAGTAACATCAGTGAAATAATGAACCTATTGAGGTTGGTGGAGCTGCATCCAGCCACAACAGATCCAGTTAATGTCAAGTGTCCTTGTATCTGATGATTTGTGGAGGATGAATATATTCCTTTCTACAGTGCAATTGGATAAGCTATAGTTCTTTATTTCATAAAGGTGTAGTATTAAAAGTAGAGCCATTAAAATTTTTGATACATAAATAAAAAATTCTTACCCTTGCTATCCAGCTCTCTTCTTCTGTTTAAGACAGGTTCTTTAGTTAGGAAATTTTTGTTAGTCTCTGCCTTTCAAAGAAAGAAACTATACAACATCTGAGTTAATCTCAAAGGAAATTTTAACTTGTTCCCTCAGATTATCCTACAAAACCCAGAATTTTTGAGATAAATAAGTTACAAAAGAAATTTAGCTTTCACACAAACAAAGTTTAGAGCCAGAGTGGTAATCTGGTGAAGCAAGTTGGTATAATGACACATGGCTGAGTATACTTAGTAACTTACAGTGAAAATGTCCAGAAACACAGACTAACACACCTTAAGGATTCTAACTCATGACTAGGGAGGTACACTGATGAGACAAGTGAAGGTTCTCTCCCATAGATCAAAAAGACTGAAAGTGACTATTGATTGAATAGGTCTGAAGATTAATTCTTTCTGAAGATTCTTTTAGTCTGAATGGTCTAAGTGGATCTAGCTCTTGAACACATGCTTTCATAAAACAAGATTCTGTTCTTATTTTTCAAATGTTTTATGACATGAAAGATCTCAGTAAAACATTTTCCTTAAGACATGCAGTGTATGTATTTTACGCTCTTATTGCCTTTTTTTTCTTCTTTTGCTTTATTTTGTCAGCCTTTTTCAAAGCTATTAGAGATTGTGCTATTCTTGCTCTGATTTCCCCCCCCCACTTAAAAGTAGGTATCAGACTCTGCCATACACCTTCCAAGTTCTAAATTCACTTTATTGAACTCCAAAGTGGGATAAGCCATAGTAACTTTCTACAAGTTTAATGAAAATAAAAGGCTGAGTAATAGCTTGCATGTAGATCTGAACCAGCCATTGGCTATACTGCCCTACCATACTGAGCAGGAGGTTGACAGAATTCTACAAGTTTGGACCTTATTTGCTCCATTGCTTATAGACACCTTCCTAACAGTAGAAGCATCCCCTCAGTAGGGGTTCCGTTATCTCCCAGAGAATTAATTTGAAAAATCCTAACTTAGTGGGAGTTGAACAGAGCCCTGGCAGCCAATCTAGGAAAAATGCCTACTTTGCACAGTACAGAATGTAACTGTTTAAAGCATATTTGCATGAAGCTTGTGGAGTCCTACTGTGGAAGTGCCTATGGAAAAATTAAACATGCATTTTTTTTTCTCAAATTAATGTCTACTGATCAAATTATTTTTCAGTTTAAGAATGCATTTTTAACTATTTCCCCTGCTAAAGGCTCTGTTCTAGATTTTGAGATTTGAAAGTTTTAGCTAGAATACTTCCAGCTTGTGAAGTTTCTAGTAGTCATGATTTCTGAATTCCTATAAATGACTTGTCCTTCATTGTTTAGGGTTTTTTTTTTTTTTTTTTCATCTGAAATATTGCCTTTGTATTTACAAAAGGAGAAGGAAATAATCTTGAAAAAAGTGAAACCAGGGAGTTTGAAGTGATTTAAATTTTTATATACTTGTTCTTAAAGAGGAGCTGAGGACCTGCTCCACTAATCATGTGATTTTTACAAATTAGAATGACATTGAATAGAAGGGCATAAATAGCTGGCTGGTAGAAACCTGTTGCAAGAGTGCCTACTCAGAGTACATGCTTATGTTTTTATTATATCCCAGGTTGGGCTCAGAATGAGTGGATACATAGTCTCCCGTCCTCAGATTCTGCTATCTCTTAATGATTGATCCAAAAATACACCTCTGCTAAATAAAATTAAATATATTTCAGAGACACTTTTTGCTGCTTTGTATTATGCATTGTGTTATCTGAGGCTATTTTAAAAAAATATTTTACTAGTATCACTTCCTATAAAAATGAACTTACACTGGAGACTAGAAAGCAGTATTTAAAAATACCAACTATACTTCTGGAAATAAATGTCTACTACATTGGGACTACTCCAGAGTTTTAGAAGTCATGATATATGATTCACCCATATTCTGACTTTCAGCAGTTCTTTGGATAAGTTGCTCTTCCATCAGGTAATTTCTCTTCTTTATCCCTGTAAGGAAGCCTTTTTTCTCATATGCTTTTTCCAGGATGTTTTTGTGGTTCCGGTACCTCTACATGTTTGATCAAAATGTTGGAGCACTCTTATTATTTCCTTTAGCCTCAGTGGTCAGTTGGAATAAGGTTGCAGATTTCCAGATTTAGATTTCCAGTAAGTATTATTTAATATACATGGATGAAGTGTAGCAACCAGTCAACATGCAAACCTTCCACTTTAATGAGGTATGCTTCAGCCTGTGTTAACAGAATAAACATGAACATCCAGTAGGGAGGTCAAGTGGGTCCTCATAAAGAGGCTGTAGTACTAAGGAAAGGTGGCGTGAAAATTATCATTGTGACTGACTATCTCCTGCTGCACTGGAGAACATGCTAGAAAGAGGATGCTTATTTGAGGACTCCTACTGCTTCTCTTGGCAGCCAGCCCCAGGGGAGACTGCTTTGTTGTGTTGTTATGGCACTCCCTGCCTTACCATCCTGTAAGTTTATGGTGATTATATGGTGTCAGTTTGAGGACCGCAAATAAAATCTTATGTGTGTAAACCTAACTCAACATCCTTTATGCATCTTCTGTGCAACAGACATGGAATCAGAAAAATATTATAAGGTTATGGAGTTTGACAAAGGAAAGTAATCCATGAGAAAACACTTGGCAAATTAGCATGATTTAGCAGCTCAGAACCAGATAGATTCAGATCTTCTGAGCAAAGAATATGTAAGATCCAGAGTATTACCCTTGAAGATGTGTGCTGGTGCATCATCAGGAGAGTAACAATTTGTTCAGGCTTTGGTGTATTATTTCTTTTTCATAGTGATAGCTTGGGTGATGTTTTTGTATGTTGTAACAGATACGTGTTTGCAAGAATTGGAAAAGAACAAATTTGAGATCAAAATTTTGTTTATTTTGTCTCTAATATTTATTGTAGTAGGAATTATGAATAACTTACTGATATTTTTTTCAATTTTATGGCTTACAATTGAAATTACATTGTTTTAAAAAATAAAATTTCAGTAGTGAGGGTAATGTGTAGTAGAATAATAAGGTAAATCAAAGGTATGTTCTAAAAGGAAATGGAAAGAAGTTTTGTTTTCAAGTATCTCATTCTTTCTCCCAAATTAAAATTTATAGCTGTTGTATCAGTTAAGAGAAAGTTGTCTCGTAAAAAGTTATACTGAATTTAAATGATCCTCTAAATACCTTTTTGTATGGGCAAGTGAACTTGTGCGGCTTGTGCTCTACAATTCTTTCAGCATCCGCGCTCTCTCTGCACTTGCCCTGCAGTGACATCTGCTGGGAAAAGCAGGAAGCTTTTGTTGCAAATACAACACTTCGGAACGGAAGCAAACTAATCTCAAAGGCTATTAAGTATGCTTTTTCCAAGCATGTATTTACTTGCCTAAACTCAAATCTGGTGCTGATAATAAGTTGTAGATAATACAAAGCATTCCAATACTAATTTTTAAAATGAAATTAAAATCAGAACTGCAGTTGTTTCTTTCGTAGCTACAGCCATATATATTTTTGACATATTAAGGGATAATTACAAAATACCCATAGTGTGAAACTTGTGACTTAGAATTTTAAGTGCCATACTGATTTATATTCCAAAGAAATGCTGGCTTATCTTTTTCTTCCACTTTTACAAGTGATACATAGCTCCATTTTTTGAAAAAATATTTTTTTATGATTTTTTTTTTCCTCTGGATTTTGATCTGCTTTATATCTATAGGACAGTTAATGTAGTAGCTTTAAAAAAATAGAGGAAAATAGTTCTGTGTTCAGGATATATATGACAATAGACAGTGAATCTTTCTGGTATGTGGCGGTAGTTGTGCCAAGTTAGCACTGAAAAGACATGAAATGTTGGGAAAAATCTAAGTGATGTAGAGGAGACACTGCATTTTCTTTCAGGAGAATTTAATTGAAAGATGCTGTGCTTGTCAGTCTTGTTTCATGAGAAACAAAGTCTTGTCTCCAAAGCTGTAGCATTTTAATAAGTTTATTGTTCATTATAGACATTCAGCTACTATAGCTACCTAAACAGAGCTGGATCAGTGCCTACTGCATGAATATTATGTTGGCTCAGAACACGTTAATGCAACTACCTTGACAGGAGACTAAAACTCCTCCTCTCTTACAACTCCAATTGCTGTGGTATCACAGTGCTACATAGTCATTAATGTATTTATCTCTCATTACATAGCCCACTGTCATAGAGCTTAATGTGTCTAACATGATTATTTCAGTGCAAAACTTAAATACTGAAGTAAATCTATAATGTAGAATTCCCTTAGAAATTTTCAATATATATGGTGGGGTGCCACAGTTACCTGGAATTAGCATTGTTTTTCATGCAAGAGGCAGGAAAAAAAAACATTGAAATGCTGAAGTTGGCTGTTATCTAGTATCTATGGAGATGCTCTGTAAGTGTTGCTAAACAACTACACATGACACATCAATTCACAGAAAGAGTGTTCTTTTGAGCTGACAGCAACAAGCCTAGACTCTGAAAGAAATAGTGCAGTAGTACTGACGATCTTCTCACTGCTGTTATCAACTTTTCAGTTCAAGGCTTTGGTAAGAGGCTTATGCTCTCATTCTAGTAACTCTAAGCAAACACTATTTTTAGTGTTTTCTGACACATCACATAAAAAGTATTTGTGGGGAATTTGAGCCATTGATTTTTGAAGGGAGGCATTTGAATGAAAAAGCAATAAATTAAAGAAAACCATTTTTTTTGTATGCTTAGAAGGAAGACATTTGATTTGAAGAACTGAGTTGCTTTCCATTTTGTTAGTGTATAACAGTAATGTTGAAAGATAGACAATAACAGATTGTTTTGGATGGGGGAAAAAAACCCTTGTTTTAGCAAATAACTTCTCAAAAATAGGTTATTTTAAATGTATTAGCTTCAAAGAAAGTCATAAAAATGTAATGATTCTGGGATGTTGGGCTGACAATGGGTTTTGTTGTTAATAAAATAAGTGTTGGACGTATGTGTGTTAGAAATGGAAGGAGCTTGCTGTAGCCAAAGAGTTCAAACCCTGGAATTCTGGACAAAGTTCTTCAAAATTACATGGACTTACACGGAGCAGTATATTTATTCAGAAAACAGGCTTATAGCCTGGATATTACGGTTTTAGCCCTTTAACCTGTAGCCAGGGCTGCTTAATCAATGGAAAACTTCTTCGAAATATCAAGTGATTTTTAAGTAATGGTGGTAACCTGTACTTTGGGAAATAAGTAAAATACTTTATGAAGTATGTGAAACAGATATATTTTGCATTGCCTTAAACTGGGGCCATGATTCACAATACTATAAACACTGAAGAAAGTAGGGACAATTGACATACAGATAATTAATATTTCTTAGTTGGAAACTAGATGAAGGGTTACAGAAATTATTAACACTGTCTGTACATTGAAGTGGTGGAAGCTGCAGAGTATTTCTGAGACTGGTGGTAGACATACTTTGACAGTGATTTGGAGCTGTTTGTTAATTCAAATCAGATAGCATTTTTCAGATCATTAAAAAGCATAAGTAACTCTATAGAATATTTAATGTCATTAGGTTTGCATTCAGAATGAACTCTTCATCTCGAAGGATGGGATTTTTTGTGACAAAACAGTTCTTTGATGAAAGTGCTATATCTTCCTTAAATATTTTGCTGTAGCCAGCTTATTTGACCACATTTGAGGGTGTGTGAATTCTTATCTTGCTGCTTATGTGGTGGTACTCATCTAAAGTGTTTAAAATGTCTATATATGTGGGAATTTTATAGGCAGAGTGGCAAACTGTCTGATGATTAGGACTGGAACCTGAGTCGTGTATGGCCTGCTGCAGTTTCCTGGTACATAGTTTTTGCAATGTCTGAGCAACGTGATAAGTGGATACTGATAGATATCATAGCAAAATAAGATAGATTATTCTAAATAAATGACTACATGGAGTTTTAACCAAAGATAATTGGAATGGTGAATTGCAGCTACCTGATTTTTTTTTTTTTTTTTTTTTTTTTTTCTTTTTTTATCTTTTTTTTTTTTTGTGACTCATTGCTAATCTTCTTGACTATGACATTTCATATCTTTTTATGTAGAAATCTATGCAGTAGAGGTACTGAAGTATTTCAGTGTGCTCTGAACGGGGAAATCTTAGAAACTACTCATCAAACTTCTTGGAAGAGATCATATCAGCAGTCTTTTTTTTTTTTTTTTCCTGTCCCTGATTCTTAGTGATTTGTGTGTGTAATAATGAAGGGTTAGTGCTCACTAGTAAATAAACCCACTGATATTAGCTGTTATATGTATGTCTATATATACGTTTTTAAATAGAGATTGAAACCATAGGCTTACAGCCCTAATTATGCAGTATTAAATTCATGAGGTCAGCTAAATATTTCCTTTTATTCCTCGAGTCAGATATAAAAATAAAACAACACAGCCCATTCTGAGTGGTAAGAAGACTGGGCTTAAACATGAACTGAAACTCGTGCTTTTGACTTGCTGGGTTTCACTGAAAACAATGTGTCCAAAGAGAATTCAGAAGTCTTAAGTGTGTACAAGTGAGTAGAATTTGAAACTGCTTTTTAGATGACCCAGTTGCTGAAACAGACTGAAATTTGGCCTGTTACTTGATAGTATCTGTTATATGGCCAAAGCAGATGGACTGCTTGATGCTCAGCATTTTTTCCCTGTCCTCTCTGATGTCTTGCCCTTAATCTTTCACCACTTGTACACCACGTGCACCAGACAAAGCATCCATCGGTGCAGTTAGTCATAACCAGATAAGTGAGATCAAAATTCCTGATCTTAACTCTACTTGCAAAATCTTTGCTTATAAACAGATGCTAGCAGTTCTAATTAAAATCTTCTCTTAAAATGTTTTTGTGTAGCACACCATATTAAAATCATGCTGCTGTTAATAGTGACACATGCAGTTCACACTGAAAGCGGTAATGAGAAGCAGTGCAGTCACTTTTGAATTGTGTGTGCTGTCATAATTACAATTATAATCCTTTGCATCATACAAGTGAAACTAGAATAAATAGGATCCTTGCTGGGAAGAATCTCTATTCTGGTACTTTTCTTTCTTTTTTTAGTGTTGCTCAAACATCTCTTCTAATTGATTTGACACAACTGGCAACACATTTGTTTTTTTCATTAGCAACAGATTCTGTTATTAAATAGTTTGAAAACTGAATAATACAGAGCTTAGATCCACTGTCCTTATATAGTAAATTTGGGTAGTTTTAACCTTCAAAAGCAGTTCTGTATTTGAATATCTGTCCGTATGTATCTATGCTGTAAGTGCATCTGCCCAGACATTCCAGAGAATTTCTTTCCTTTATAACTCCCTTCTCATTCAGTGTATGAAGATAGTAGAAAGTAAACAAGATAGTACCACTGTCCAGTACAGACATTATTCCATTGTTCAAAGTTTTTTAAAAATATGTCTGCTTTTACTTTCATATTTTAGGCATGCAAAGTCAGTAACACTATATAAATGTCAAAGTGATGTCATGCATTTGATAGTTCTCTTTTCCTGTTCTTGTCGTGACTGAGGATATGTCTGATGCCAGGGTGGTTCTCCTTGGCTGAGACTTGCTTTATTATTTTTTCCTTCCAAACACAGAAGTATGGTGTTAAGGAGCTGATGGGTCTCCAGTCAGTCTGTAATTTGTAAGGTACATAAGCGATCTCTGGAATGAGGTATTTTTCCAGTTGGGAAGAATGTTTAAATGTTGTAGTTTTTTAGGTTTTGACTGAAGCCTAATATTTAACATGGTTGCTGTGCAGACAAAATAATAAATTTGTAATTTGTTTTATTTCATGTCTTATAAGTAGTACTATATTTTTTGTACTGTATTTTTTATTGTTCTACAATATTTAACTGTGGGAAAACTGCAGGAGAGGCAAGTGTTTTTTATAATGGAAAATGACCATGTAATGGAATGATGTTGCTAGTGGGCTTTATATCCACTAACAGATGGGTTATATAATGTAGGGACCTGAAACTTACTGGAGATAAGCAACAGGGTCATTGCACAGACCAACTAGCTGTTCCTATTGAGAAGGTAAGACCTTAACTTCTACTTTAACTTTACTGGTTATCTGCAGTAGTTGACTTCAGCTGTTGAAGTGATTACATCCCTTCTTATGAAGAAAGATTTCATTTATATTGGCTTCTGACTCTTATTTTACCCATCAGGTAAACATGAAAACCTCCTCTAATAGTGAGTGTTGTGGTAGTAATTTTTGAGATGATCCTACTTACTCATTTCAGGGAATTCCTGTATGGTAAGGATGCTCTCAGTGAGAGAAGAACGTCATCAATTTGTTTGGCTTTCTCCTTCTGAATGGTGCCCAGTCATTGCTAATTGAGGAGTGATGAGTAGAGGTGTATATCTCTTCCGCTTCTGGTATGAGCAAATTTTATTCTGTCCATATACACTGTTTTGGTAATGGGCATCTATTTGATATGGATATAAACTTGTGATCAGACATGGCTTCATTTTGATTCTCATCATCAGTTTGCTATCTATCACAGAATTATGGTAGATACACGGTAACCTGAGATTTGAGGCTTCGCTTCTGTTCTGTCTGTCTGTCTAAACTTGTAAGGAATGATGTGGGTTACTGTATCGGTATGTTTGAAAGTTGAACTGATGCTTGGCTGTTACAATGACCAGAGATTCTTACAGGAGATCTATGTTGTCCTGTCTGTCTGTGTTTTCATGGGGTTGCAACTAGTTTATACTTGGCATACCTTTGAATTAAACTACAAGCATTTTTAAAAAAATCATTTAAATACCTTTTAGGGGGGGTTTCTGTTACGCTTTTATCTCAATTGTTTAAGAATGGTAAAATATAAAAAGACGTATTTATGTTGCAATTTGTGAATATATTTGCTAGCATTTAAACTTGACTGAAAATCGTCACCCTTTAACACTTTCTGATTAGATTAAAAGCTTTTCTCCAAAAGATAAGTATTATTGACAGATTGGGTGTATTCAGTCATCTCCTGTAGCTCTTCTGATACGCTATGAGCAATTTTAGTTTAAGAGCAATTTTACCATAAAACACAGATATTCAAAATACATAGCTCACACTTTTCTGACCATAACAGTGTTCTCAAAAAAGGAAAGCTGAAGGAATGTCCTGCTGATGATCTCAAAGCCAGAAACCTTGTAGAATGCCTGTTAAAGGGCATCTGGTATTAAAGAGAAATAAAGAAAGGTGAGAGGATTCAGTCTGGAGTTGATTATTGAACTGGAAAAACTTAAATTGTGTTTTGAAGTGTTTTTTTTTTGTTTTTTTTTTTTTTTTTTTTATTCCACTGCTATTTTTGAATTCCTCTAGATATTTTTTTCATGTCTCAAAAATGACCGTTTGCAGACCTTTTGAGTGTTGCACTCTTTGGCACTTAGTGCATACAGAATAGGTTCTCTTGCACTAATACCAGATGCGGATACTCTCCTAACTTGTTCTATTTCAAAGTGAAAGGTCCAAGTTCAGCTGCCTTTAAGTATTCCCGTTCTGCAAAAAACATTAAATTCCTTGTTCTTGTAGGACCTGGATGCCTTGTAACACCAGTCCTGTTTTGACTGGTGCTTATATACTAAGGCATTTGATTTGGCATAAGGTTTTTTGTGTAGGTTTTTTGTTTTTTTTTTTTTTTTTTTTCTTTCTATGTGACTGTAGGAAAGAGTAGTTTAGGGACAGAGTCGTAACACAAATCTGCTTGGTACACAGGATGAAGTGTAGGGAGCAGATCTCCAGCTGAGGATCTGCTCATAGGAATCTTGATGATATACAGACAGCTTTACTGATACTTTTGGGTTCTCTTTGATCCAAATTCTTAGGTCATGAGACATCAACACTTATTTTTCATTTTCACTGTTATGTTTTCACTCCAACTCTCTGACAGCTTTAGACTGTCTGGTCATGCTATAGGAGGAATGAAAAGAACAGCTTTATCATGAGCAGAATATCACTGGTACTGTCTCCTACTGCTTTTCCTGTTTCTTTTGGATTGGAAGACCTGTTTTAATCGTCTGTAGGAGGTTGATGGGCCCCCATTATCTTTGGGGGATTAATAATAAACCATAAAAAATATAGCCTGTCTTGGAAACTTAGGGGGAAAACTGTTTTGTCTTATAGAAGTGATGGTTTCTCTTGTAAATCTGGATCCTGCTCTCTTGCTGCATTGCAGTAGGTTTGTTTAAATCAATAGGAGGAACTGTGTTCATAATGTGAATAAAAATAGACCCATATAGAGTGCACATACCCTTTTTTTTTTAATAAAAAAAAAATCTGCATCCTTTTAATTTTCTGAGTGTTTAGATACTAAATTTTAAAAGTATTCATGAAGTTATATTTTGCTTATTGCTACGTTTTAGTAGAATCTTGGCTGGAATGAGTAGTAATGTCATTGGAGCTATAAACAGATGAAAGATTTAAGAATTGGCCTGCTGCATATGTGTTAAATGTATGCAGTAGTTAAAAGCTATAAAGCTATTGGAGTGCATCAGGTGTTTGTTGTAGAACTTCAAGTTTCATTTATTTGACATATTCTATATGTGGACAGTTGAGATTCTGTTCCATTTATGAATGGAGCAGGATGACAATTGGTAATCTTTTTCATATAGATAGTGCTGTGGAATGAGAACTACAAAGCAGCCGAAGTATTATATGACACCAAAGGTTATAATTAAGTTTGCCAAACTAATCAAGGAAATACTAGTTTTACTACAAACAACAGTTTTAATAATCAGAGGTCCTGATGTTTAGGTAGATTTTTGTCTGTGGATCTCCAGCACATCTATATTCCTTAATGATTTAAAGGAACATAGTTTAAAACAATGCTTACTGAAAACCAGCTTGCTTAGAATTTTCAATGGCAGGAGGTGTGAAAAAAGCTTTTGAAACTTTAAAAGTCATACCAGATGAGGGGAACTAAACTTCAGATGCTGTGATGAGGGGTATCTGTACACTACACAGTGTGGATAGACTTACTAGCCTGTGAGGGTCATTCCACTAATTTGACTTTACTGCTTCTAAATATGGGTCAGCACATTAGCAGTTAATTAAGATAGCTGTAGTTGGGACTGTATTGTGCTGTCCCTTACCAAAAAGTAATGGATGGTTTGTGTTGAGCTATGAATATCTTACTCAAGAGCCTATTAATTTCCTGTGTGGAAAAACTCAAAGTATTTGGTATTTCACATGTATGAATACTGATTTTTCTGTTTACTTAAGCTGCTGTGTCTGACTCTTTTCTCAGTCAGTGTGGATGCTTTAGTGATGCAGTGCTTTCCAAGCAGAGACTTCTGTGGAATTTTACATTACAAAGGGAAAATAAGATGTTATGAAATGGATTTCATAATAAATTTCATGCTTGTGGGTTATTTTTTTTTTTTGTCTTGAAACCACATATTTACAAACATCTTCCTTATTCATACATTAATACATTCTGTTAATACCCACTCAGTGCCCACCTTGCAATTCTTTCCCCATCCCTGCCAAACTTGCCAAAAAGATTAGTTAGGTGACTTCTAACAAAAGTGTGTACAGAGAAAAAGAGCACAAAAATAGCGGCCCAGGTAACTGTTTATACTGAACACTGCCAAGGTCAGGCTTGCTCATTTCCCAATGAATATTTACAGCTTCAGGGAAAAAAAAACAACAAAACACTTCCAAAATGCTAGACACTTAGCTTTGTCAGCTACAGACTGAAATATGGGGAATCCTACAGAATACCATATAGAAGCCTACTGTTACAACTTAATGTTGGGTTTAGATATGATTTGACATGTAAACTTATTTTTAAATTGATGCACGTATTAAATGAATTGCCTGTATAGTGACACTGTATTTAACATTTCTTGATTTTTATATGACTAAGATAAATTTGTGAGCACCCAAAACTAAATGTGCAGGAGCACATACTGTTTAATGTGAACTTAAGGTATGTGGTGTTGCTACACAAAGTACTTGTACATATAAAAATATGTTTGTTTTAAGGAAGTGAGTTTTACACTTTGAAATTTGCAGATGCAATTGGCATAATTTCCATATCATGAGGAATTTACTTGCTTGAGTAAGCATGATCATGGTTTGCCTTTTACAGTTATAACACCGAATTTGTGCGTGAAGGTTTTACATTTGTTTCCTTCTACTGTTGTTAAAGACCTTGCAAGAGAAACTCTTTCATAGATAGAAAGTCACAGGAAAAAGTTTAAGCATTGTGTTTATTTACAGAAGTTCAGACTGGTTTTCTTGTAGCTTACAATTTAAAAAAAAAAATCTTCCTCAAGCTAGATTTTTGGAAAAAAGCAAGACTTTGTAAATTGCAATGATGTGCTATTGTTTGCAAATCATATTTATGTGAAGCCAGACACTTTCTTTGCTTAAGAGCTGTCTCTCCTCTTCCAATCCATAAGAAAAGAATTTCGGTACTGAATATCAGACCACAGCTTTGACTTACCTATTTCACAGGATGTAATAGATACCCGTTGCTAGCAAGTACCTGGGGGTTTTAATAGTGCTTATTGTTTCCTTTTAAATGTTATCTGTCAGGTTTCATGGTGACTTAGTACTCTGCAGAAACACAGTCCACAATTTAGTATGTTCTCACACTGATTAAGTGGAATAGGATTGCTTAATTTTCATATTGAGTGCAACTTAGTAGCCAAGTTGTTGTTGGGATTGGTACTCTTTAGTTGTTGATTTTGTACTTCACAGATGAACAGTAGATTGTCTAGGTAATGTCATTTAGATATGAGTGAACTACGATATATAGCATTCATTTGGGATATAAAACTGAAGACTGTGGATCTAAGATTCCATTTAGATTGCTAGTAAAGATTAAAACTTCCATCTTGATTGACTTCTCTTTTGACCTAAGCTTTGTTCTACAAATTATCTGGTGAAATAATACTGAAGATAATTATGTTTCCTACAACTATTTTCTTTAAAGATTATCCAAATGCATTAGCGCACCTGTAAAACTAAATAAAATTAAGTTAAATGTGCTGCAACTAATATATGTTTCTCCACTTAAGATAAAGTACAGAAGACCATAGAAATGGAAAACTAGTGTGTTCTGGCTCTAGATGAAAATGCTGCTATTGAACTCTTTCCAGAACAACATGTACTTGGATCAGTATTAAAGGGAAGTATTGTGCATGTCTAAGCCAAATGACCTAGTACATTGATAGTGCGGAGCATATTTCACAGTTATACAAATACCTAAACTGTTTTTCAGTCCATAAAACAAGTAAATTAGAATTTAAGCTGAAAGTAAAGCAAACCTGTCTGCCTTAAGTATTTTTGCTCTGAAATTGACTCCAGTAGCTCTGTACTGTTATATTACTGCTATAGGGAAGCACTCTATTAACTCTTAATGACTTCAGGAATCAAGATATGTGACATGCTCCTCTATTTGACAGGAAAGAACCCCTCAAAGCTGTATTTTTATACTCACTATGCCTTTAGGCAGAAATGTCAATAGGCTTCCACTTCATTTCAGTTCTTCAAGTTAAGGTG
This sequence comes from Pedionomus torquatus, assembly GCA_013398155.1. NCBI lineage: Eukaryota > Metazoa > Chordata > Aves > Charadriiformes > Pedionomidae > Pedionomus > Pedionomus torquatus. The sequence continues at coordinate 30,095 of VZRU01014827.1, forward strand.
GTATTTGTCAGTGTTTTTCCTCCATTTTATAATGAATGCCAATATAGAAGATCATTGCAAATGCTGACAACAGGAAATATTTTTCAAGGAAGTGGAAAAAGAGCCCATTGTCTCATTTCTGCTTTTACTTCATTTATCTACATCTTTCACATTGCTTTGCTTGTTTTCATTTCCTTTCTCTGTCAACCACTATTTTTGCTTTGTAATCATACATGCGGGGCTTTGTCAAAGACTGGTTTAGTTTGTATTGAGTCACTGAGAGATCTTGTGGTGAAAGTTAAACACTTATGTCACCAATAAAAAAAATAAATTCATATATTCTCCTACAGAAGGCTTGTGAACAAGTGACTGCGCTGTCAACTTCAGTAGATGATCTTAAGCATCCATTTTGTACTTCAGTGCTGCAGGTTTTATACGGCTAAGTTTAACGAATTATCTGTAACTGAAAGCATTTTTGTGAACACATTCTTTTACACAGATTACAGAATAAAAAGTGGAAGAGTGTAAGAGTTAGTTTGAAGTTTAATTCTATCACTATATATGTTTCATAGTGCTTGTGGCAAAAAAGATACTGTGATCAAAAGCCAATATGATCTTGACTCAAGTGGAGCTCCTTAATACACTCTTGAGCCATAGCTGCGTGGCCCTGAGGAGAAATAGGAAGCAAATCCTTCAGCTTTCACTGTTCTTAAGAGTCCCTTAGCATTATTAGTACATTTTGAAATATGACCTATTACTATTTTTTTAACTTCAGACATTTAAACATTATTTTAAAAGTATTTTTGTTAATAATTTGTTCCTTAGTTAGATTATCTCCTAATATTTTGTAGAGAAACAGTACAAACAAGAAATCTTTAACTTTTAGATAAGCTTGAAGTCTTTGAATGTCTCAAAAGTGTGGGTTATACATTTTGTTGTCTTGAAACTGCTTTCTGGAATGTCTGTTGACCTTTCATTACAACAATATTTAATATAAGTTATATTTATTACTTAAATTTAGAATGTTTTTAATTCTAAAGAGAACCAACTGCTTAGATCAGAGTAGTAGCTGTCAGTTTTATGGCTGAGCCAACTAATGCTTTGTCACTTTTTTCCACAGGTGTGACACCTCTGGTATTTTCCAGAAAATACAGTACTAATTTTAAATTAAAAGTAATTTTATATACATGTATATAAAATTAATTTTATATACATTATACTGGAATGCAATTATACTACAGCCCTTTATAGTGTAACTACAAAAATCACTTGTATTCCACAATAAATATTTAATGTATCTTATCTATAAAAAAAAATTTTAAAAAAAGTNAAAAAGTGTGTATTTTTCCAGGTAAGATCATCTTTGCAAGATTATATTTTGATTGAAAGACCCATTGGGTTCTCATCCTGATCTGTTCCACAAAGTCATGATGCCATGCATTTATGCATTGTACATACATACATGCCAAGAACTTGTATGTCAATTAACCCTTAATGTATTAAGTACAGTCTAGTTGTGTTGGTACATCACATTACCTCATCTACTTAGTTATAATGAAAAGCAAGGTTGCATTACTTGAATAGAGAATAGATATTTTAGTGTTCAGACTCTTTTACAAAGTTCTACAATAGATTGCTGTGGGGGATATTGGTGTCTTCTAAATTTCTTGAATAGTTTGAAATTTCATTCTCTGAGGCCAGAAAAGGACATGATACAACTCCTATTGTTCAGATCTAACTTTAAAATGTTCCTAGCTCCATTTATAGCTTTTGCACCACTACTGTGACCATGGAAAGTATTTGCTAGGCCTTCCTACAATCCTTTTTCCAAAACATGTCTGCATTTTAACTGCAAACAGTAGACTGAAATGATAGTTTTTATTGACTGATGGTTTCCTTTGAGTCCTTTTCTACTTTCATGTGATGTTTTCTGGTTGTTTATTTACACTTGGGCTACACTGAAAATTCTTTAACTTCTATGAAACACATTATAAACAAAGTTATAAAAAATGAAAGAAACTGATTTGTGATAACTTAAAAACCTGCTTGTTTCTTGAATATTGTAACGTAAAAGTAATTCTATCACTTTTCTGAACTGATTTTTGACTGACTCTGATTGGGGTCATGTTACAACAGCTTATTATAAGATCTATTCATAAATCTCACTTTTTTGTGAAGGTCTGGCACCCTCTCAAATACTGCTTCTATTAGTTACTGGCAAATGAAAAATTATTCTGGAAGTTGCTAATGAAAAGGGCACAGAGTGGCAAGCGTGTTGCTTGGCTGCATAGATATGGATGCCAATGGAGTCAGAGTTTGATTTTTGGATCAACACTCAGGTGGTCTAACTTGTGGTAGAAAGATCATTATGAATATATATTCTGGATGGACAAATTAAAGTAGTTGAAGTGTAGGGGTGTGAGTATCAGAAACTTCCTTCCTGACATGGAGGTCTTGGCTAGAATACCAGGGTTCCTGCTCGGAAGGAGTGGGGAAAATCACGGTACCCTTTAGGGAAAGCAATAGAGGGTTAATTTCCTTGGAGGTGATATCTACAGGGTTCTTGGAAATATGAAATTTTTAGCATCTTGTTTTCATGTATTTGAAAGTTATGCTGAACTCTTAGAGAGTCTTACTCCTTTTAATAAGACTCTTTCTTCCCTGTTTCTTGTTTAGTATAGATTTTGGTATTTTAAGACACTAAGTAATTGCCAGTTGTGGAATGGAGAGTCAGGAGACTTTCCTCTGCAGACTAGGCTGGGACTTCGATTGTTTGTCTGTCTTTCATATTTCATATGAACAGAAGAGCTTTGCTGTTAGTATAATCAACTTATCATGTACTATTTTCACTTGCATTAGGTATTATTTCTAGAATTGAAGCTGAGTTAAGGCTTTCTCTAACAGGAGTTGTACCAATGGGAGAAGGTATTGGGAGTCTTCACAAATGTGTTTGGCATTGTTATTGCTTTTAGAAGAGAATGAATGAACTTCATAGAAATACTGTAATGAATGAACTGAACCTGTTTAGGCTTGAAACAGTCTACTTGGAGTTACAGGATATGTTTTAAAAGCTAATTATATTAACATGTAATGAAGTTGTGGCATGCTGCTTTATCTGTGGTTGTTTTCATTCAATTATGTATTTTGAGAAACAGGGAGACTGGGACACTTGTTTAGTAAGCAGTCGAGGATGTAGCAGGAGAGCAGTGTGGTGTAGCTGAGTTTTAAAGTTCATTTTCAAGGATTACAGTAATTATATTACATGTTTAAATTCATTCCATGTTTATTATAAATATAAGACTTGATTTGACTTAATAATGTAAAATTTTTTTAAAGTCTTATGTAAAAGATATGGACTTTCTGTGATATCTGGCGTTTGTCAAGGTATGGTAAATATGGACTTTCTAATTGCTTTTGTTTAATTGTGTTAGGGATGCTTGTTGCTTGAATGGAACATTGTTTTCCTGTGTTTTTTGTCAAAACTTGGTATCTTGAATAAATCTCATTCTTTGGTCTACGAAACAAAAAAAGCCAGTTTGTCTAAATAACTTATATAACTGTTACACTCACACGAATACTTTCAATGCTGGAACAAATATTCATACTGAACCGGGGTTCATTTCTGTAGTTTCATATTCAAATTTTATAGGCATTACAATTTTTCCAAATAAGGGTGACCTAAAAATATGAGAAGCGGTACATATTTTGATCTTACTTCTGGATGGAAGTATATGCCATTTTGTATTTAATACAGCCTTGCCTACCAGTCTGATTTGACCGCTCTTGTCATCTGTTTTATATAACTTATGGCAAGTTTACATATTTTCATGACTGTTAATACTAAATTCTATACTAGCAAAAGGATTATAAGTCCTTTATGAGGAAACATCCAATACCATGTGGTCACTTTGACAACTTACTGTGAAATGGAAAAGGAGATAAAACAAGTTTAGCAAAATATCCGTATTCTAGTATTTAATTCTCCTGATAGCACACAGGACTGAAATCATATTTTTCTTTATCTTAATTTAAATTAGGTCTCAAAATGGAGAACTGAAATCAAAGACTTCAGACACAAAACTTTGTTTTTAAAAATGAAACCTTAGGATAGACAAACTCAAGTGTAGATTTAGCAAGGAATTACTCATAAATCTGACTACCCTATGATCATAGAATCCTAGAATGGTTAAAGTTGGAAAGGACCTTGAAGATCATCGTGTTCCAACCCCCCTACCATGGGCAGGGACACCTCCCACTAGACCAGGTTGCTCAAAGCCCTATCAAGCCTGGCCTTAAATACTTCCAGGGATGAGGCATCCACAACCTCCCTGGCAGCCTGTTCCAGTGCCTCACCACCCTCACAGTAAAGAACTTTTTCCTAATATCCAATCTAAATCTCCCCTCTTCCAGTTTAAAACCATTACCCCTTGTCCTATCACTACACTTCCTGACAAAGAGTCCCTCTCCTGCTCTCCTGTAGGCTCCCTTCAGATACTGGAAGGCTGCTAGAAGGTCTCCCCGGAGGCTTCTCTTTTCCAGGCTGAACAGCCCCAGCTCTCTCAGCCTGTCCTCATAGGAGAGGTGCTCCATCTCTCTAATCATCTTTGTGGCCCTCCGTTGGACCCGTTCTAACAGTTCTATGTCCTTTCTCTGTTGAGGACTCCAGAGCTGGACACAGTACTCCAGGTGGGGTCTCACGAGTGCAGAGTAGAGGGGCAGAATCACCTCCCGTGACCTGCTGGTCACGCTTCTTTTGATGATCATCAGTCACTGTGGTGTGTTGTGCTCTTATAATTGACATGGGTGAGACTGGACAAACTATACTTCGTGTTAACATCGCATTCCTGAACCTGCAAGAGTTCATTGTTCATTATTTGCTTTCCTATGGTAAAAGATGTAGCTGCTTATATGCAATGTCTGTTGGGCTATAAATCAGTAAAATCATTTTACAAGCGAATAATCTAGAGCGGAAAAAAGGTAAGGTAAGCTGGTCGCCAGTCATATAACACTTAAGAGCAACAGAGATGATATTCAGGAATTCTAGGCTGTAGTCAGCCTTGAGGTTGCTGTGAACAGACCCCATGAAACTTATTCTACTAGAGTATAGAATCTAGTCGTGTTGATATGTTTGAAATTCTTTGTTTTCACATAGCATCAGTGTAAAAAGTACCACTGAGACATTTCTGTATACCAAATAGCCATTGCATACTCCTAAGGGTTGGCTGTTTTTTTCACTGCGACAAAATAGACTGCTACTAAAATTAGTGTTGCCAAAGAGTCAGCTGCTCAGTCTTATCCAATAACAGCTTCATGAAATCTTTAGAGACTTCTGATTTTCTTCTTACTGTAGTTGGTGTAAATTGGGATATGTAAGGGAAATATATGTTAACAGGTTGACTGGTGCAGGCCAATAGGTGAATGATAGTCAAAACAAGTAGATCAAAGCAGTATGTTCATTTAACTCCACTCCAGTTTGTCTCCATAGATTACTTTTAAGGTCAAAAAGATCAAAAGAGATTACTCCAAAGGGCTATTCAGTGCACACAGGTTTAGAACCATCTCTGACTGTAGTTCTATAGAGGAATTTCTTCATATATGAAAAGATGGAGATTTTAAAGATAGGGACATTACAGGCCAATTTATCTAGCCAAAGCAGATGTCTAGATCTGAATGGTGTGGCATAGAGCCTAAACTAAAGCTCTAAAGCCTGTGGTTTATATTCAGATTTGACTGTGCTAAGTGTGGGATACACAGACTGTTTTAAATCAAACTTTAAAAAAAGTAAACCAGATCATCCTACTAAAAGCTCCTACTCATTTTTTCTGAAATACTTACGTATTAAACAGTTATTTTATGTGAATTATATATGTATTAATCTAAATATCAGCCCTAAGGAAAAATTTTACAGTCAGCTTTAAGACACTGAAAACAGTAATGTAGAAAATAAGTTGCGACTGGCATACGTAGAACACAAAATATATAGCCCATGATAGAGAATTTTTGTTTAAGTGAAAGCAATCTGCCAGGAAAAGAGAATTTTGCATGATATATTGCAGTCTGATAGGAGAGCTTAGATGACATCTCTTGTAACAATTTTAATGTGAAAGAACTTCTATCAGAACAGAATGCATACTTTTTTGGGGTGAAACCAAATATGCTTTAGATTGTGTAACAGGCAATTATTGCACGTAGCACCAAGCTATGCAGTTTAGCAATCTTATGTTAACCACTGTAGTTTAGTTTTGACATTTTATATTGCATTTCACTCTTAACCTTCAGGGTATGTGAATTAAGGACAAATGCTCTGTAAGTTTGGAACCAGATATAAATATCACCTCTGTATGTGTGGGTGGCCTGTGATTTCACTCTCAGCTTTCTGTTCCTGCAAGCTGTAGGTTGCCATCTCTGTTGTCACGGTAGAAGAATTGATTCCAGTTGGCCGTTACAAGTGTTTGCTTTTGTCTTGCATCACATGATGTCCAAGATGCTGTTAATGGAATCTCTTTAGAATATCTTGCCATCTGCTGCACAGTACTATATGTTTGCTGGTTTTTCCAAATTTGAGCATTGCCTAATTAGGACCATGGAAAAAGTTAAAAAAAAAGTTGAGGGGGGGGAAAGTAATGGGACAGCTGAAAAGAATCACTGGCATTCCAATACACTCTTTAAATAAACACAAGCTGTGTTCCATGGTTAAACATGCGCTGTACTTGTCTTGAGCCTCAGTTTTGTCTGCGGTATACAGTATTTAGCCAAGGGATCATTTCTATTTTTTGCCAAAACATTTAGAGAAATACAGTGTTCTATTGTAATGCCGCTGAAAATGTAGCCTGGCTTTATAACACAACAGAGTTAGGAGCTTGGTCACAAACAGAATACTAAAAATGTGAATTTTTTCACTCCTTTCCTGTTTTCTTGAAAATCTGAGTATTTCACAGTGAAAAGGTTCTAGGGAAATGCTGGATAGGTGGATGTTTCAAAGGACAGGTAACATCATTTCAGTCTTAATGCTATCCTTTTGGCTCCAAGAGCAGGTTTGTTTTATTGTGATAGTTCAACAGTGATGTTTCTTTATGGGGAAAAACACGTATCACGTATCAGGTGAATCTGGAATCTGAGCTCTAAAGAGTAATGAGTCACGTTATTTGCTATGTGTAATCTTTCTTTAAAAGCAAAGATACGGATCTTACTGGCCAGTTTTCTGTTTATTAGTCTTTTTTATTATCTGTGGATTTAATTGGAGTGCTACATTTCTAGTGCAAAAGGCTGTCTTCTCTGAGCCAGCCAATGCAAGGAGCCTAGGAGGTATTCACTTCAGTCTACGCACACTATGTAAGTTTTAGTTGAACTTGATTCTTATGATATGAAAAGATGTGCTTGTATTCTGCTTAGGGTGGGAATGATATTACAGAGTGCTACACCATGTTTAAAAAAAAAAACCACAACAAACACAGCAAAACAAACTCAAACCTAAAACCCCCAAAGCAAAACACACCTTAGTCCTTATTCAATGCTAGTCCTTATAATTATCTCTCCCTCCTTTTTTTTTTTTTTTTTTTAAATTTTACTGGGGGAGCCACTGCACTATCCCCAAACTCCCCCCAAAACCCACTGGAGTTTCTTATCAATCTTTCAACTCCTTACGTATGTCCATTTTGTGTTTTCTTATAACACCTATGTCACTGATTCTGTGCCTCTGAGCAGAGGACAGGTGGGATGGGTAGTGTAGGTACCTAGCTTAGTGCCTATGCAGGAATTCTTGAGGATAGGCCTGCTTATGAATCAGTCTTCTACATGGAGAGCTAAATCAGTGGGTAGAATACCATGAATATTCGACGAGATAATAAACTCCAGAAGGCTGTGTTACCCCTCTGGACATTTATTTCTGTACTGAAATAATTGGCATTTCAGGATCTAAAATTTTTTATATTTGATTATATCATCATATATTTGCTTCAAAAAGTGAAAAAAACAGTTTATTGTACTTAAAATGTATGGTACTCCTATGGATTACAATTGATGTTTTTGTTTTACTTGCACCTTTTATTTTAACTTTAAGCAGAAATACATTTCTATTACAGGCTTGGTTTTTTTAATGTTTTTAAGGTTTTTGAAAAATATTTTTGTGTCATATACTCAGTGTAGAAATATTTGTCTTGGTCACAGCTGCTTCATAAATTGGAAATGTCAAATACATTACTACAGAAAAAGGCATACTTGCTGATGTTCTGGCTAGGATTCTCAATGAAGAGTTGAAGCACACTTGGATATATTTTTTTCAGATGAAATAAAATGTGATCCCACAAGTGCTCCATTAATGTGAAAATACATGGGGAGTTAGTGATGCTGATTTGCCAGCTGTTCCACAAATAGATTTGTGTTTATAGTTGTGATGTTGAATTTTACTTTACAATAAGATTCTTTTAATCTTATTGCAGTACTTGTTTCCTGTTTGTCTACTTGAGTCTGAAGAACTACCCAAGGAAATATGTAATAAAAAAATCAGTTCTAGTTTATATTTTTTATTTTTTTTATTTTTTTTAGCTGAAATATGATAGCCTTGGCTGGAAAATAGAAAATAATGAGCTTTAAAATTATATTTAGAAATTAAAAAAGTTGTAATAAGTATAGTCCTTAAATAATCATTTATTATTAAAAGTTGACTAATAACTGGTTTTTTGGCACTTTAAAGATAACACAATAAAACTAAATAATTACTCTATAATAGTAAATAAAATATTGAGGTTTTTCTGTGAACATGTTTTCTGGATGAGCTATTTAAGTAAATTCTAATTGGCTATACTAGAAAGTTCTTTCCATTGTATTAATCTAATATGGAGAAATAAGTGTAAGAACAATATCTGTTTAATACATATTCATTAACATATAAAGGTCTTTATTCACTTGTCACTTCAGTCTTACTAGAGCTTTTGCTTTCCTGTTTTCTCCCCTTGATTTTGAGCTTCAGAACCAAAGACTATTCCAAAGAAACAAATGACTGATTAAAAAGAAAAACACTGTCTAATCTCTGTCAACAAGAAAGAGAACAGAAGGAGGAATATAGGAAAAGTAGTGGGGAAATACCCAAGAAAAGAAATAGAGAATAATTTTGAAAGCAATGTTTGTAGGGAAACTAAGATGCTCTGAGCTACCTTACCAGATTTGAAAGTGAAGTATGCTATGCTAAAGTTAGGTTCTTGGACTTGAGCATTAAAGAGGAACAGGGTCATGTAAAGATTAGCAATGATTTGCAGTTTCCGAAATGATAACCCCAAATATTATTATTAATAATTATTATATTAATTTTATTAAAAGTATTATATTATCATAAAATATTAATAGCTTTGTGAGACTATACTTTTTTAATGACACTTGGAAGCAAAAAAGATGGACTGAGAAAACTGGATCTGTAAGTGAAACTGGACTGGAAGTTTCAGTCTGGTTACAAATCCTTTCTCATACTGTAATGATGTTGTTTTTCATAATCGTATCTTCTGTTTCTTTAAAAAAATACACTTGGAATTTTTCTGTGTAATGGCTATTTTTTAATTGGTATGTACAATAAAACTAGACTTGGGAGATCAAACAACCCTTTAAAAAAAGCCCCACACAAACTCCCAATAAAAATAGTAACACTTTTTGTTTTAAGTTCTTGTCTCTTTTTCAGTTAGAAATGCAGATGAGCAGATAAAGCTTTATTAAAGGGCAGATACCATTATTTGAATAGCTTCATCCATCCATTGGAGTATTAATGTCTTTGGCATCCAACTGCCTTCATGTACGGGCTTCCATTTGAGATATTAGTTCAGTCAACGTGTAGTCAACATATTCACCTTCAATTAGAGACTTAAAATTACATGGTCTGAATATTCTTCTTATTGTAAACATATAGTTAAATGTAGGAGGACTTCCTAATTGGGACTAAAATGTTTTCTTGCCATAGTTGGCCAAAGGTTCTGAGTATTCCTTGTTTCCAGAGCTGATTAGAGAACTAAATCTACTTAAATAATAAGGGTTCGGAGGTTTTACAGTAATATCTAAAAGATTTAGAATATTTACATTTTGAAAGCAATCCATATCTCAGAATTCCTAGCTTGAAATCAGTGCAAGTTTATGAATGTGAGTACAAATTATCCTATTTCAAGTTATGTAAAAGTATGGTCTCTTTGCTTGGTTTTTGGGTGTCTCCCCTAACATGAACTTAAAGGAAAACTGAATTAAAAAATTAATTCTTTCTTTAAGAATGTTCTGTGTTAATATCCATGCTTAATATAAACCATTCCATGATTTTTAAAATGTCTGCGACATTACTAAACCATCATAACATATACTTAATAAGGGTTACAAACGTAACTATTGTTTTCCTCTCTGTAATAGAGGTTTCTTGGCTTTCTGTTAATCTTTTCCAGAAGGCCAAGATGTTTCATATGAAAGCAAAGCGGGAATCATAAGCATCTGATGTTTTTTACAATTCATTAGATGCTAAAACCTTGACTTTCCATATTTAATTCTGTAAGGTTGAGAGGGCTGTATGTTTGTGCGTGTGGCCAGGGTGCAACTTCCATCTGGATAAGAAAACAACATAGTGGTATGGTTGAAACCACAGTTTGCACATACAGCATGCACACACTGAACTAGATGATGATGCCTAGCAAGGCTTGTTCCTTTAACCTCCATCTATCAGCTTGCACCTGTTTTTTTATAGTCGCTCAGTCTCTCCCTTTCTCTGTCTCTTCCTCTCTCTTCCTTAAGTCTCATAGCAGGTGAAAATTAAGTTGGTGATTTAAGAAATATTGAAGGGGACCAAGAGCAGAATCCTTGCAATCTAAACATGTCTTAGGAACTAATAGTGTGCTGGACTGAGACAGTTTTATGGGAGACTATATTTGGAGATGTTTAATCAGTCCTAAATTTTGTCTCCTGAGCATTTCAAACATTTTTATGAGAAGAAAGACTTCACCTCCCTGTTTCCAAATTTCTTCACTTAGTGATGTTATATATCCAAAAGGATAAAAAATCATCTTTTAAAGCGAAAATTTACAAGATTAGGAAAAAAATATTTTCAGTTTTGTATGTTAAGTTCCATAGACACCCAGAAAACAGGGGGTTTGATCTGTCTCTTGTAAATTCTATTCAGGTTCTTCCATTTCTCTTTAGGAGCTCTCATTAGACCTTGAAAATGACCAGACTAGTCAGACCAGTGAACACCTTGTATTGTCAGAAGCCTCTTTTCAAGTGTCCAACAGCAAACAACTATGTAAGAGTATAAAAGCTGGGGTGAGCATGTAGTGATACTTTCTTGTGTTCCTTTCCTAGCTTCTGACAATGTGGGGCTGAAGGACTTTTTGAGCCAAAGGTGGTGGTTTAAGTGTGGAAGATTTTTGTCTTCAAACATTGACAATGTACAGCAGTAAGTTCTACAGTTTAAGATTCATTTCCCTGTTGCACCTGCTGTCTAATTTCATATAATGCCTCTTAGTCCTTGACACTGAATTCATCATGATTTTATAGACTTTGTTCCTCTATACTTTCTCATCTCTTTTCTAGCTGAAAGTCCTGGTCTACTAATTTAGTATCTGATAATAAATCAAATGGTGATTGGAATATCCTCTTGTGAGTTACTGAAAAATAATTACACAACGAGTAGGTAGATTTGGGTATTAAGATAGGTTGATCTAGAAGACACAAAGAATGAGGAAAGAAATGTCTGTCTTGAGTACCTTAAACCATAGAGGTGTTTTTCTGTCCATGTGTAACTCCTGGAACCAGAGACAGGGGAACTGGGGAAAAATTCTGAACTGCAGCTGCAATGAATGTTCCAAAAGTTATACAGAGGTAACTTTAGAAGAGGAAACTACTTCTAATGTTACTGGCGTGGTTCCAGAGAAGAGAGAATCAAGGATTGTGTGAAAGCATGAATAATTGTGAAAATATGTTAGTGTTCTGAGCCTTGGGAAATAACCATTCTATGTCTGTAGAAGGGGATGTCTTGCAATAATTGCAGCAATGAAACATTTTACTATTTGATTACAATTTCTAGAATTACATAGTATTGCAAAGCTTTTAGTGGGCACTAGAATAGACAGTTTGCTTCACATAAGTATTTTTCCTGTTTTGGCTCACCTTAGAAAATGTAATACACAAGACTTCATTGTCTGGGGGTTTTTGTTTGTGTTTTGGGGTGTTTTTTTGTTTTGTTTTGGTTTTTTTTTTTTTTTCTTTTCCTCCTCAGAAGAGTTAAAAAATCCAACCCCCACATTTGCATTTGGATCTATATGATTTCTTGTTAGGACTTTTTTTTCCAGGGTTTTAGTTTGATGAGAATATGAAAGATTAGTAAACGGCAGGTAGTTAAATCAAGTCCAAATATCTCTTCGCATTTGAATAGATGAACTGTGCGTAGTGTGATATAAAAAACAGCATAGTGTTTGGTGAAAAAGGAAAGGGCTTTGATTGCAGGCTAAAGATACAGATTTAGATGTAGGCTTCAGAAGTGCTACAAGTGTTTTCTTAAATGCTCATTTAGAAAATGGAAGTCTGTAATGTAAAATTAAATAAAATATTTAGCAAACAATCAACTGCCAGCATACTAAAAATCCTTCAGTCTTGTTAAAAAAATAATCTAGAACTTAAGGATTTGTTGTCAGGAGGCTGGCACGTATATGTCATGCTCAGGCAACTGATACTTTGCACTACTTCATGCTGTTAGCACAGTAGATTTTGGTTACTGGTGATCTCTTATGTGTTTCATTCTGGCCCAACCAAAATTCCTTGCGAGACTGGCTGTATGCGCCAGATAACATTTGAAAAAATAATTTATGGAATCTAATCTTCTGATGATACTTGCATCTGAAATCTTGTGTGGTTGTGTGATACTGAATTCTGATGATGAGGCTAATAGTGCTAGTAGTGTTACTTATCTTGCCCTGATTCTTCCTATCTTGAGGATGTGATCAGTGGATATAGTACAGAAATTATTGGAGATTCTTTTTGGCAGAATGATGCATATGAGTTGTAGAAGGTGAAAGAACATCTCATCTGCTAGTGCTAAACACAGTTAAGTGTGAAGAAGATGTAGTAGTTAATATTGTTCTCTTCACTCATACTTTCAGACAGACCAATAGCCTGAAGCTCAATATATCTTATCTTATCAAGAGGGCTATGGGAAACATCATCTGGAAGGAATATGTACATCAGGGTTATTGAGGGCCATGTATAATAATAACATGAGTGAATTGATAATTGACTTAAAGGGGTAACAGAGGCAGTGAGTAGTTTTAGTGATGACAGAAATAGGAAACTTTGAATCTAGCAGGAAAAACAGCCCTGCCCCCCACCATGAGTTTCAACTACTTATGTTTTAAAGTTATTGATGTATCTTCATAATTTTTTGACAGCACTGAGCTCAGCATTACTTCTTCCAGGAGACTGGGATCGTATGAGTAACTGTCTGAATTTCTGGGGCATGTTCAGTAGCACTGTAAACATGGTTATTCCAGAGGCTATTCCTTTTTATTTTTTTCATGGAATCACAGCATTGTCAGTTGGAAGGGATCTCTAGAGATCATCTCTCATCTATGATTCTATCTAGTCCAACTCCCCTGCTAAAGCAGCATTGCCTAGGGCACATTACCCAGGACTGCATCCAGGCAGGTAAGGATCTCCAAAGAAGGGAACTCTGCAACCTCCCTGGGCAGCCTGTTCCAGTGCTCTGTCACCCTCACTGGAAAGAAGCTTTTTCTCATATTTGAATGGAACTTCCTGTGTTCCAGCTTGTGACTGTTACATGTTGTCCTGCTACTGGAACCACTAAAAAGAGTCTGACTCCATCCTCCTTCAACCCACCATTTAGATAATGGTAAGCATTAATAAGGTCTCCCCTCAGCCTTCTCTTTTCCAGGCTAAAGAGTCCCAGCTCTCTCAACATTTCCTCATAAGGGAGATGCTCCATCCCTTAATCCTCTTTCTTGCCCTATGCTGGAGTCTCTCCGGTAGTTCCCTGTCTCTCTTGAACTGGGGAGCCCAGAACTGGACATGGTATTTGTATTTTATTTCTCTAAAAATAATTCACCTTAGCAAAATAGCATGCATTGCTTATTAAAGGGGTCAAGCATTGAATGGATAATTTCCCTTACTAAAAGATGAATGGAGTATTCATATATTTGTACTATATATCTAACCTAAGATCTTTACTTAATTTTGCATATACCTACATTTAATAGAGACATTATTGATATGCACTATTAGAAAATACATACATGGATTTAGAATTCTGAAACATTTTGAAGTCTTTAGGTGAACTGTTTTCAAAAGCTACTGCCTTTTTAAGGGCAAAATTCATAGGTACTGGTGATATCTCATGTAAAATCAAATTAATCTAGTTGCAAGGTGAATTTTAGGGTATACAAACCCTTTCTCAGCATTTGAATTTGCATTCTGAAAGTTTTTTTTTTCCTTCCCAGACCATATCAGATAATCTCTGCATGTAATTGCATCTATTATGAATGGCTCATCTAAAGTACATTTCTCTGTTAAATAGACATGAATAACAACATAATATTCTTATGAAGCTGAGCTCTCATACATCAATTCATGTTTAGACTTTTAAAATACTTTTCAAAGCTGAAGGATATTGGAGAAAAGAAGCAACCCAAGCTGCACATGTAGGTATGTGCCAATAGTTTTGCAGGGCCTGCTGCAATTTTATTTTGAGGTGCTTCTGAACCAATCATCTTAGTGTCAGTTTTTTTCCACCAAAGAACGTTTATCAGTCTCCTGTTTATGACATTTATTCCTTACAGAATCACAGAATCACCTAGGTTGGAAGGGACCTCTTAAGATCATCTAGTCCAACCAATGGAAAAAAAAACAAAAAACAAAAACAAAAAACAAAACCAACCAAACAAAACACCCCCACACAACACACCACCCAACACTAGTCCATATCCCTGAGCACCAAGTCAACTTCTCTCTTGATTACCTCCAGAGATGGTGCCTCAACCACCTCCCTGGGCAGCC
>VZRU01014827.1:53012-234545 GCA_013398155.1 Pedionomus torquatus
TTTTTGACAGAGGCCACTCTTAATGATCTCTGTAGGTTGTCAGCCCTGAAGCTCATTCAGATGGCACGTCCATGTTCCATGTCCAGTGGAACACATAAATTGCAAAACTGACATCAAAGGAAAAAATGGCTATAGGATATTTGTGCTCAATTTCTCCCACTATCAGTAAATACCCTGGTGGTGGTGAAGGAAACTACCTGAAGGAACAGGAAGATGAAATAACAGAATAAATAAATTCTGCTGCAGCTCCAAGGAAATGTAGACAACAAGCAGAGCTGTAGGAATTTGTTGTCACAGTGGAGCTGGTGAGTTCTGTGACAAACTAAGTTGAACACACTAGGTGTGTTATTCTAGAAGTATTTATAAGACCTTATTTCACAGAATCACAGAATGATATGGGGTTAGAAGGGACCTCTAGAGATCTAGTCCAACACCCCTGCCAAAACAGGTTGGCCTAAAGCAGGTTGCACAGTAACATGTCTGGGTGGGTTTGTTTACTTAAAGCCCAGTTGGTCTTTAAGTTGGGCTGGATGCTTATTGTATTTCACCTCCTAATGAGGATGAGATTAGATCATGAATCTCCCTGATAAACATGAGTATATATATATGGAACATTGCTGATCTACAGAGTGTTTTTTTTGACTCAGAACGGTTTGGATTGGAAGAGATTTTTAAGAGTCATCTAGTCCAACCCCCTGCCATAGGCAGGGACATCTTTCACTAGACCATGTTGCTCAAAGCCTAGTCCAACTTGGCCTTGAACACTTCCAGTGCTGGAGCATCCACAGCTTCTCTTGGCACCTTGTTCTGGTGACATACTGCCCTCATTGAAAAAAAATTTCCTTATCCTATCTAAATCTATCCCATTTCCATTTAAAATTGTTGCCTCTTGTCTTGTCACTACAGGCCCTGGTAAAGTCGTTCTCCATCTTTCTTAGACCTTTTAAGTACTGAAAGGTCTTCTCAGAGCCTTCTTGTCTCACCCTAACTCTGTCTTCATAGGAAAGGTGTTCCATCCTTGATAATCTGCATGGCCTTCTGGACCTATTCTAACAGGTCTATGTCTTTCCTGTGCTGATGGCCCCAGAGTGGGATATAGTATTCCAGGTGGGGGTCTTAGGTCTCACAAGACCAGAGTAGAGGGGGTAGAATAACCTCATTGAAACTGCTCACCATGCTTTTTTTTAATTTTTTTGTTGCAGCCCAGGATACAATTCCAGGCTGCAAATACCCATTGTTAGCTCGTATCCGGTTTTTCATCCACCAATATCCCCAGGTCCTCTTCCACAGGAGTGCTCTAAATTCCTCCCAAGCCTATAATGATATTGCAGTTAGCACCAACCTGAGACAGGACCTTGTGCTTGGCCTTGTTGAATTTCATGAGGTCCACATTGGCCTGCTCCTAAAGGCTATCAAGGTTGCTCTGAATGCCATCGCTTCTTTCAAGATATCAAACTACACTATTCAACTTTGTGTCATGAACAAACGTGCTGAACGTGCACTCAGTCCCGTTGTCTGTGATGAACAAAGGTATTAAATAGCATTGGTCCCAGTATAGATCTTTGAGGGAGAACACTCATTAGTGGCTTCCATTTGGACATTGACCTGTTGCGTATAACTCTTTGAATGTGGCCATTAAACCAACTTGTTATCTAACAGTCCATCCATCAAGTCCATATTGGCAACTTAAAGGCAAGAATGTTGTGGGGGACTGTCAAAGAAGTCCAGGGAGATGGCATTAGTTGCTCTTCTGTTATTCACCAATTTAGTCATTTTATCATAAAAGACCACAAGATTAGATAGGCCATTAGACTGGCCCTTGGTGAAGCCATGTTGGCTGTCTCTAATAATTTTGCTGTGTTCCATATGCTTTGACATAACTTCTAGGAGGATCTGTTCCATGGTCTTACTGGGCACTGAGGTGAGGCTGACTAGTTGGTAGATGTGTGGACACCATCTAGCCCAGCAGAAGTGCACCTCCCATAGGGCTCTTAGTCCTTTGCACCATGTCTCTAGTGAGAAAAAATGTTGGTGCTTTGCTCCAGTTTAATTTTTCTCTCAATTTTGTGAGCATTTAAACCACCCAAAGTATTTTCATGTAAGTCTAGCTGACAGCTTTTTTTTGGTGAATAATGAAAAGAAGTAGGGTGAAATTAAATACCTCTAAAATGTTTTGTCAGTTTTCCTCCTATGTTCCAACTCTGCTTTGCACTGACAGATGAATAAGATGCATATGAGAATGAAATCACCAATGAATAATGCATTTCTTCAGGAGAGCTTGTGAAGTCAGGAAGACTGTCTTTCCCATTTATGAATTTAAAGCCTGAATAATTTAGCAACATACTGGCACACTAAATATTTATTTGTGGTACTGCTCTGAGCAGAAAAGATTAAAAAAGGTGCAGAAGACAAACTTTACTTTGATCATAAATCTATAAATAGGAGATTTACACACTGACTTAAGTGATTTAAGAACATGTACCTCAGTTGAAACAGGATCTATGCTACTAAACCCCTGAGTTTCTTCTGGAAACATCCTCTAACATCCTGTGTGGTTCCTAGGTAGTTATATTGGTTTGT
Source organism: Pedionomus torquatus (assembly GCA_013398155.1). NCBI lineage: Eukaryota > Metazoa > Chordata > Aves > Charadriiformes > Pedionomidae > Pedionomus > Pedionomus torquatus. Next base: position 55,593 of record VZRU01014827.1, read on the forward strand.
CTTGATGTGCCTTCTACTTCTGGCATTTTTTTGAACACAGTATGTGCTAATACTCTGGAATCAGCACTTGAAAAAAAGACAGATGCATTGGTTTTAATTATAAATACACTTCATGCAATTAAAAAATAAATCTCCCATCCTTGACTAGCTTTTTTGAAATTAGACTAACAATCTGAGCACTTATTTTGCTCCTTGCAAAGCAAATCATAATCAGCCCTCTGCAGAATCAGGTTCTGGAGGAAAGATGAGGGTGGAAAAAGCGGATAGTGGAGTCTATTTGTTATAAATAGAGAGTTCTCACTCAGTTCTCAGAGTCCTCATTATAATATTTAGAAATGGGATATTCTCATTTTTCCAGTCACTGGGGACTTTGCCTTACTGTCATGACTTATCAAATATGATGGAGAATGGCTTGGCAACTACATCAGCCAATTCCCTCAACACCCTGGTAGGTATCTCATCAGGTCTTTTATATAGACTTGTTTATGTATTGAAACTGTCAATTGAATAAATTGAGATGCATGGTCATTCGTGCAGTTATATATAAACCAAAATTTCTATAGGATATCCCTTCATCAGTCCCATTTTCTTGCCTTCCTTTTGGTTTCATGTGGAGTCTTTCAGTATCTATAAACAAGAATGCTAATACATGTACTGGTCTTGAAATTTTTTATGGAAACAAAACCCCCACAATCTTTCCCCCAGACCTACCAGTGATAGCAAGGATTTACNTTTGAACACAGTATGTGCTAATACTCTGGAATCAGCACTTGAAAAAAAGACAGATGCATTGGTTTTAATTATAAATACACTTCATGCAATTAAAAAATAAATCTCCCATCCTTGACTAGCTTTTTTGAAATTAGACTAACAATCTGAGCACTTATTTTGCTCCTTGCAAAGCAAACCATAATCAGCCCTCTGCAGAATCAGGTTCTGGAGGAAAGATGAGGGTGGAAAAAGCGGATAGTGGAGTCTATTTGTTATAAATAGAGAGTTCTCACTCAGTTCTCAGAGTCCTCATTATAATATTTAGAAATGGGATATTCTCATTTTTCCAGTCACTGGGGACTTTGCCTTACTGTCATGACTTATCAAATATGATGGAGAATGGCTTGGCAACTACATCAGCCAATTCCCTCAACACCCTGGTAGGTATCTCATCAGGTCTTTTATATAGACTTGTTTATGTATTGAAACTGTCAATTGAATAAATTGAGATGCATGGTCATTCGTGCAGTTATATATAAACCAAAAATTCTATAGGATATCCCTTCATCAGTCCCATTTTCTTGCCTTCCTTTTGGTTTCATGTGGAGTCTTTCAGTATCTATAAACAAGAATGCTAATACATGTACTGGTCTTGAAATTTTTTATGGAAACAAAACCCCCACAATCTTTCCCCCAGACCTACCAGTGATAGCAAGGATTTACTTTGTGTGATTCTGAGCAACTTAAAGCTCCTGGGCTGCATTTTTCTACTAGTCTGAGACTGATTTGTCAGTATCTAATTCTATGAAGGTAGGAGTCTGAATTCTAAAGTGACTAGAACCTGCTTTCAACACTAATAATGACGCAGGCTGCCTTTAAGACTTGTGTATGTGGTTCCAGAAGATTGCCTTAAGTTATGTTGGGCTGACTTAATGATTCTGACACCATTTTATCACTGTGATGCCAATAAAGAGAGGATAAGAGCATGTGTGTCTGTCTGTTTCCCAAATGTCGCACTGAATCCTGAGGAGCAATGTATCTGGTATAAGTTAAAACAGCCATTTGTCCACTGTAATAATTATATCTGGGGAAACAATCTTGTGCATAATAAAGCTGAGATTAGGAGTCTTCTATAGTTATATTACACCACCTTTTTATGTCCTTTTTCCAATTCCATTATTTACCCCTTGGCTAAAGCTTTTTTTTCCTGTGTTACTTGGTTATCACTGTGATACTGTGATAATCTTCCCCACACTGTGAACTGAATTATTGGGTATTTCTCAACTACAAATGCATCACTACAAAGTCCCAAGCGATGTTTTTTGTAATTAAACTCTGTTTCCAGTTTACTTTACTTTGCTTACATTATCTGGTTAGGCAATCATTGTCTGGAACATAATGAAATAATATAAACTACTGTTCTTGTAAGAATAAACCAAACAATAATTAATATGCCATTGTTTCCTTAGGGACATTCTTGAAACATTTCAATGAAGAAGTGGAGAAAACATGAAGAGAAACCAATAGAATATGGAAATCATGTTGCCATAAAGGAATATTTGAGCAGTGTATTTCCTTCAAAATGCTTAGACAATGGTAAAGAATTAAATCAAATGTAAAAACTAGAAGATTTCCTGTGGCAGAAAGCCTTTAAAGCAGAAGTTTAATGAATCATGTGAGGAATATTGCTCAAGTGCAGTTCCTGTTTCTAAAATCAAATGAGCTAGACCTTTGCAAAATTGTGGTGTTAAGGGGGTGTGCTTTTCTGTGCACTTATGTATATATGCAACTTTTTATTCAGTCTACTGTAGACGTAATTAAACTAGATTAACCTAGCATATGTACTGGAAACAGTGTAACAGCAACATTTTTTACAGTAATCAGTAGTAGACTTTTGAAAGGCAGAGTAAATAGAGAAATAATATGGTTGCAATAAGGCTCACATGGATACATGCTACTAGCTCATCTTGAGCTAGCTTCTTTAAAGATAACTTTTGTGACTAGCCAAAATTAGATTTTTAAACATTTTCCATAATGCCTATTGCATTACTTTCTGTTCCTAAATGAGGCCTTTCAACCTCTTGTACAAATAATGACAACTTCCCCAAACTCAATTGAAGAAATCCCGACAGGAAGAGATATACTAACCTTTCTCTAAAGCAGACTGCAAAAAGCATTTAATACGATTAATGCTTCTGTGTTTAGAATAGACTTCATGGATTAAGTCATGGTTAAAAAGATGGTATTTTCTCTTGCTGGATACTCTACCTGTATGTAAATGGATTATAAATATTTCGTGCCCCACTCCATATACCTTCAATATATTTGCCTTCCCACTGGAAGCAATGGCAAAACCCCAAAGACTATCCTGGATGTCACTGTTCAGCTAGAATGAAAACATTTTTATAAAAGCCCATTTGTTTCTTCACAAATCTTTAATTGACTTTCCTGGTTTTGTGACTATGAACTTCTCAATGAAGGGCTATCTTTTAATGAATTCCTAGAAAGCTGGTAGTATATTCTGTGAACAGCTATGGGGAAACAATACAGTAAATGGCTAAATAGCTGCTATTTTTCAATATACCTTAAGGCATAGTGCAAAAAATATTGCTTTACCCGTTGTGCTTGGACCTGGAGAGGTATATTTGTGTATTATATAATTTTATTTATTTATTTTTTTCTCTAAGCTAAACTGTTGGAGTTCCTTTAGAATGTAAGATGACATAAGGATGTGCTATAGGTTCCTGCCAACTATATCCAGGCTGAGAAGAGTTGTGGAAAACTTTAATTTTCTGGAGGAGATTTTGACTTGGATGCACCAAATGCTTGTTGCAAAGGGATTTTAAACTTTCAAGTATCTGACAGATGAATTCTGTCAGAATGGAAGAACTCTAAATGACTAGAATGAGTGCATCATCTGAGATATATGTGGAATGAAATAATAAAACTAGTGATCTTATTACTAGGAGGAAGAATGTAAATGTAGAAAGCAAAATCTACTAAAAACAAATATCCAAGTTCAACAGTATGTTGAACTATGTGGAAGGCCTACTACATTTGAGACAGCTAAAGAAGACTTTAAATCAAAAGAACTGTGCAAATTATTTTCAGTAATTGACAATTATATGTCTTATCCTTCCGAATGGAAGGAAATAAGACTTATGCATACAGCAAAGATACATAACTAATGAATTTACTGACTGGCAGAAAAGAGCATGTTTGTAAATGATTTTGTACATATATACTGGCTCATAGAATCATAGAATGGTTAGAGTTGGAAAGGACCTTGAAGATCATCGTGTTCCAACCCCCCTGCCATGGGCAGGGACACCTCCCACTAGAGCAGGTTGCTCAAAGCCCTATCAAGCCTGGCCTTAAATACTTCCAGGGATGAAGCATCCACAACCTCCCTGGGCAGCCTGTTCCAGTGCCTCACCACCCTCACAGTAAAGAACTTTTTCCTAATATCCAATCTAAATCTCCCCTCTTCCAGTTTAAAACCATTACCCCTTGTCCTATCACTACACTTCCTGACAAAGAGTCCCTCTCCTGCTCTCCTGTAGCTTCCTTCAGATACTGGAAGGCTGCTAGAAGGTCTCCCCGGAGGCTTCTCTTTTCCAGGCTGAACAGCCCCAGCTCTCTCAGTCTGTCTTCATAGGAGAGGTGCTCCATCCCTCTTAATGAGGCTGTAGATTTGCCTTAGGGCGTGATTACTCAAAAACTATTTATATTACTAGAAGGTCCCAGGATCTTGAAATTCAGAAATATTCCTGTGGTTTTGCTCATGGCACCTAAAAAATGTAATTAATTAACCTACTTCTTATGCATCCCAGTTAAAACCAAAAAATAGAGGAAATTATCTGCATTCTTTAAATCTAATGGTAAAGTTTCCTGTAATTATTCTTTCTGCTGTATAAGTGGAGGACTTAAAGTTACCTTATGCTAATGTTAATGATTCTCAGGCAAGCATTCTAGATTTGAGTGTATTATTTTCTATAAACTCATTCACTGATTTCTTTTCTGTAATAGTGTACCTTGGACCATTTGGTAAAATGTACTCATGTCAGGCCTGAAAAGAGTATGGGGTGTGTTTTGCAAGTGAAGAAATTATTCATGGTAGCTCATGTAGCTCCAGATTTATGAGTATTGTGTTAGTTTAGCACAAACTTGAAGTGAATTGCTAGCTTGCCTAATGAAATGGTGTATAAAGGAAAGGAATAACACTGAGCTCCACATCCCGCTCTAGCTTGATTGCAGTCTTTAAGATTAGAACAATGTTGTTTCTGTGATTCTATGAAGCAGCATGGTCAGAGTTGGAAGTGACCTTAAAGATCTTCCAGTTCCAACCTGCCTGCCAAGGGCAGGGACACCTCCCATTAGACCAGGTTGCTCAAAACCCCATCCAGCCTGGCTTTGAACACCTCCGAGGATGGAGCACCTATCCATGGCTTCTCTGAGCAACCTCTGCCAGTGTCTCACTACTCTCACAATGAAGAATATCTTCTTAATCTACTTCTACCCACTTTCTATTTAAAACTGTCAACCTTTGTCCTGTTGCTATACTCCCCAATAAAGAGTCCCTCCCCATCTTTCTTATAGGCCCTCTTTAAGTACTGGAAGGCTGCTATAAAGTCTCCCTGGAGCCTTCTCTTCTCCAGGCTGAACAGCCCCAACCCTCAACTTGTCTTCATGCCAGAGGTGTGCCAGCCCTCTGATCATGTTTACAGCCTTCCTCTGGACCTGTTGTAACAGGTTTGTGTCCTTCTAGTACTGTAACCAGCTCTGGAGTCCTCAACACTCCAGGTGAGGTCTCACCAGAATGGAGGGACAGAATCACAACCTTCAACCTTCTCATTCACTGACACTGCTAAGGCCTTCTTGGCTGTGCTGCATTCAGTCCATTCTCCTCCCACCCCGTATTTGTGTTTGGAATTGCTGTGACCTAGGTGTAGGACCTTGCGCTTGGCCTTGTTGAACTTAGAGGTTTGAATGGGCCCACCTCTCAGGCCTGTCCTGATTCCTCTGGATGGCATCACTTCCCTCCAGTGTGTTGACTGCTTCATGCAGTTTGATACTGTTGGCAAAATTCCTGAGTATGTACTCAATCCCACTGTCAATGTTGCTGACAAAGATGTTAAATAGCACTGGTCCCAGTACAGACTCTTGAGGAATGCTGCTCATCACTGGTTGCCACTTGGATATCAAGCTGTTGGTGACAACTCTTTGAGTGTGGCCATCCAGCCAATTCGCTATCCACTGAGTGGTCTATCCATCAGATCCATGTCTCTCTAATTTAGAGACAAGGGCACCATGCAGGACAGTGTTTTCACAGTGCAGAAAACATTTTTTTTCCTTTTGGGGGACAGTTACAGTAAGCTTTGAAATGTGCAAAAGTTTAGGTTGAAAATACAGCTGTTCCAATGACCAGTTTACCAGAGGGAAGAAGGATGAGCCTGAAAGTATCTGCTTCACAAGCTTGCTCTTGGACTACACTCTGCCAGTTTTAAGGAAAATCTTATGAAGATTTAAATCCTGATGATCTGATGACTGCCAGAACTTCTACTGCTTTTCTGAATAATAGAAAGATGAGTGTTTCTTCCCCCAAAAGTGGCTGTAGGAAGAATTGTATTGGTAAAAATAGCAGGTTTAGAATGCTGTATATCAATGTGGCCTACATTGCACAGGCTTTTTGAATAATATTTCACTCTAAGGTAATAAACATAGTTGCTTGTATGACTCTGAATCAGTGATAGGTCATCCAAGGGATTTGAGAATTCAGCCTTTTGAAATTTGGTATGTAAAGGAAAATACCATTTCCAACATAAAACTAAAATCTGAACCTTGAGGACCAGATGCTGGTCTGTAGTGCTGTCATAACATCAAAGAATGCAGATCATATAGATGGCCCATGGAATTGACTGCAGATTGAAGGCTAGTGCAGAAAACCAATTCCTCCTATACTGTGCAACCAGTTTGCAAAGTATTAAGAGTGTTCGTATGGATAAAAAGTAAATAAATTAAAATGAGAACAATGGTTTTCTGTTTGACCTTAAAAGAATCTAGGATACAAAAGTTACTGTGGGTTAAATCTTTTGTTTCTTATATCTGTATAATTCTGTTAACTGTATGGGGTAGAACAGGATATAGGTTAAGCACTTCCAGAACCCATTTTTGCTTCTCTTTTGGATTACTTAGACCTTGCAGCAGAGGTATTCTGTGCTTACTTCATTCCTTCCTAGAGTAAATGGGTGAGAATTTGAGGGAGATTTTGCTTTACTTTACCTGCTACTCATTAACTAAGCAACTGAGGTACTGCAAGAGCATTGTGTATTGTAATTGCTGATAGTAATGAATTGCTGCCTTCCTCCCAAAGGACAGGGAAGAGCTATTAAATTGAGGACTGTATCTGAAGCACGTTTTCTTTCTTTAACAGTTGGTTATGTACCTTCTCAGGACTGTAACAAAAAGCTTCTTTTTGCTGTAGCACTTTATATGTAAAGGTTTTCTTTTTTAATTAAAAAAAAAGTATTTTCTTCTATTTTTACCTCAATGTCCTGTAAACAGTATGCACAAACATGCAGGATAAAACTGAGATTTTTTTCCAGTGAGCTTGTTATGATACTTTTCTTTGTAGAATGGTAAATATTGGCAGCTACTTTCTTAGTGTCACTTAGAGTTCTTATAGTTGTTCCCAGCTTTGCTCTAATACCATGTGTATATCTTTTAAGCAAAATTTGCTCTGTACTAAATGGCTTTTAGCATGTTTCTAATAGAAATGTCCCTGCCACATGTATCTGCTCGGTCTGTGTAATCTCTTGTAGAATGTTTTCTGGCATTGAACTGACAGTACATGTTTAAGCAAACATGCTTTAGCATTTGTATCTGTGCTAGTAATGAATGTGTAGCTTGGGGTATCCCCAGTTAATTAAAATTAAGTTTTAATGTGATGTATGTAATCAGGTATTTGATAGGATATAGTAGTTAAGGAAAACATTATTTGCAGAAGAAAAATCTTTTGTGTAATGGAGTGGATTTTGGTATAGTAAAACATTTGGTTTCTTTTTTAATTGGTCTATTTTGGGGCTACATATCAGGTCTGCCCAGTGTCTGTGAGAACATTCATGTTGAATTGCACAGGGGAAGTACTTGAATGAAACTGATTACTCTTTCCAGGCACCTCCCTGGTTTTCTGTGCCTACTGCTTTAGTGGACAGTTTTGGTGGTATTCTGGAGGATCGAGCTATAAAGGTAAATCTAAATAACTCAGGAAAGTAGTATGCAGCCCCTCTATCACTTAAACGCTGTTTTGAAAGCACAGGCAATGTTGGTTGATATGTAGTTCTTGAACCAGGGTTTAGTGGGAGTGTAATGCTTAGAAACCCAGCTTCCCAGAAGTCAATTAAAATAGTCTACTGTTTGCAAGGGATAGTGAGCTGGGAGAATAATAATCTAGAACTGGAAAATAATAATCTAGAACTTCATTCCTGTGTGGATAATCATGTTTAGCACAGATATGTGTATAATCAGAGATACATATGACGTATATTTCTTTTATGAGTGTCTATATATATATATATATATATATATATATAAATAAAGTGTTTAAATACATATATGCGCTAAAGGGGAAGAGAGATGTTCCTTAATCTGCTTCACAAAATGACTTCATTTTTTTTTATTAACAAAACACGGTTTATTCACACACAAGCCAGGAAAAACAAAGTGTCCTTTCCTAATCCTGCAGTTTTGTTATTGGTTTTCCCACCTCATGTGTGAGTGGAATTGAGGTTGTCACCTCATTGTGGTCAGTTCCACACCTTTTTCAGAGTAAACAGCATGCAAACTTGTATAAGCAGCATCTGAGCCAAGGCCCTTTTATAAACCAAACTTTAATTTGTTATTGTTTTGGCATCAATGAACGTGTGTGTGAGACCATGTGGGCTGGCTGTGGAAGGCGCACTATAAAAACTAACAGTGGAATGTTCATCTGGAGATGTTCTTGTTATTTATGAAAACTTGGGGCCCAATCCTGCCACCTTCTCTCACGCTAACCATCCCTCTAAGGTCAGGCAGTGATTATACTTCTTTAAGGACGACTTATGTGCATAAAAATTTCCTGGATTTGATATATGGATGGAATTTTCAAACATCTTAAGGGAATTAGATAAACCATGTCTGCTGACATCCATTGGATGTTCAAATGCTGTCTGTCCTTTGGAATTAAATAAAATCTCAGTTGATACGAACTAGGGAAAAAAGTCTTTGCATTTAATTGTGTCTTTTATGTTACAGGTGTTCACTATAAGGACCTGGTTGTGGGCGTTACCAAAGAAACGTAAAGGTGAGAAATGGATTGTAGACTCTTCTACTGGTGTCCAGTCTGTGGTACAAGGAATGAAAATGTAAGTGTAACATAAACCTGACAAAAAAGCAAAGCTCTCTACTGAGCAATGCAAAGTAGCTGGAGTAGGAATTAATTTAGTGAAAACTAAATTTGATTCAGCTGTTGTTTTAAATGTAACTTTGTCATTTAATGTGAATAATGTAACTATGTTTATTCTGAAGACCCAAAGTTTCTTTTCATAATGGTACTAACTAGTTGAATTACCTGTAACATGAAATCATTCAGCATGCAGAAATAGCTTCATATATTTGCAGTAAGAGAATTGATATTATGTATGCCAGTGCTGTAGACATGAGGATCAGAACCTAGTCCTCTTGACTGACTAGATAAATGCAGAGCTACAGTTCTAGCAATGGACTAAGTTGCTCAAGGATATGATGCCCTTAGCATGATGGGTAGCATCTGCAGAGTTCTACCAGTCAATAACGTTAGTGCAATACTGTTGTTGTTGTATGCCAGATCATACTGGGCTGTTGTTTGTCCTGTTTTCCAGTTCGTCACTGAAATAGGAAGAGTCAGCAGAAATACTGTCTACATGAAGTAAAAACAGAGCTAGCAAAGGGTGGTTTTCCTCACCAGTTGTGGCACCCACACAGCCCAAAGGAGGGAGTGAAAAAGGGGCTGACTGAACCTAATCTGTGTCAGCTAAATATGATTGTCGATTTAGAATCGAGAGCAATTTGAGCTGTAGGAATACTCCCTGGTTTTTTAGCTTCTGCTTTACACAAGTAGTCCCGAAGAAATGTTTTTGACTGTTTTACCAAAAAAGCTAACATTTTGCAGGGCTTATGTATAATGTTTTCTTCTGCTGCTGCTTAAGCATCACTCTTTTTGTAAAATACACTATACATACACTTTCTAAGAATGATAGTTATTATAGGTATAAAGCTAAACTCACTTTGAGACATATGGTAAGAAATTCCATTGACAGCATGATAAATGTGTCTTATATTTGGCATAGATTTAGCATACTGCTTTTTATTATTCTTCCATGGTAATCTTTCACATAAGTAGGAGTGCAATATAAGATTGTTTGCAAAGGAAAGTGTGAACTGATCACAACATGCAAACAGGATTTTCTTCAGCTTGGAGTAGAACATATAATACCGCCTTTAAAGTTGCTGTGCTTATTTTGAGGCCTGGCCCTGGGTGCAGTATCAACTGGTTAAAAGAATCTCTTGCCCTTCATAAACTTGTAGCCTCTGACAACTAAAGGTGCAAAATTCTCCCTGCTAGTTTTGAACTCTGGCTCCACACGTAGTATCACATTGCATTAGTGACAAAACAGTCAAGACCACTCGTCATCCAGTATAAGCTACATTTTGAAACAATTCAGATTTGAAACTGATCTCGAAGCTATTTAGATTTCTATAGGGAACTCGTTAAAAAAAATATCCCAAAACATCAACAAAAACCTAAACCACAAACAACTAGTTTAAATACTGAATCAATTATTTATGTACATAAGCTACATACTGAAATGGTTTAAAACTTAAAACAGTTCATCTCAAGCAGAATCTATTTGGTAAAGATATCAAACGCGTAAATGCTTCATTGAACAAGGCATTTTCCCTGCCACTTGCTGCCTCACCACTGATGTTTTATTCAGAAATCATCTGAAAACAGTTTTTCGTATCGCTGCTTATGATGTCATAGCATTCCCCTGTGGAGGTACAGAGTGAATGTAGTCCTCTGTTTTCCACATCACGCTTAACATGCTGTAGCAAAGTAACTTTATGCATTTCTTCTCTGCTCTCTACAAATCCAGAAAAAGTTCAGTGCTCTTTCATAGCAAGAGGTATACTTGGGATCATCTCTGGGCTGCTCCTGCTTAGCTGTTAATATCCTATATTCAAAAGAGAAACACCTCTTTCCTGGGATTTTTATTTCTGCAAAGCCTGTTCACGACTTGGATATCTAAGTGTCTTGAGGATTAGTTTAATGTTAAATCGAAAAAAATAATTGTATTTTTATGCAAGACTTTAAATCTTGACTAAATTTAAGAATAAGGGTACAGCTTGCCTGATGTACTCAGAGGAAAACGCCTTTATTGTAGTGTCTAGCAAAGAGTCATGTAGGGAGTTAAGCTGAATCAAGCCATAAGTAGTTTGCTTTGAACAACAATTCAAACCATGATCTCATGTTGCTTTAGAGGAGATCCATTCAGCAAAGATTTGGTACTTACTGCAGTCTGCAGAGTAGTAATTTGTCCTCCCTTCTCTTCCCCACTAGAGTTGAGCACAAGCTTCTATGAAAGGAGTATCACTGGATACCGGTATTCTCATGCATTACTCCTTGGAGTGCTCTCTAAGTGCTTGAGATCACATCAACTTTCACCTAAACACTGTCTGGATTCTACTATGACTCTGTCATTGTATGTGTGTTTATGCTCTGTGTCATGTATATGCAGGCTTAGACTTGACGAGGAGAAAAGAGCTAGGAGGAATTAAATTCGCTTCACCGTATTTTCCTATTTCCTACTGTACTGTCATAGTGCTGTCACCACTGGTTTTCAGTGAATCTTAGTTGCCAGTATTTTTCTTGATCCTCAGCCTCACATCCTACACCAGGTGAGCTTGAACTGTATTGGGGTGCTGGTTTAAGAATGTGGCCAGCTAAGAAGAGACAGGGTTAATATCTTGCGGTTTAAGTTTTCTGATGTCGCGGTTTCTCACATCATCCCAATGAGAAACCTTACTTTAGTTCTGATGGAACTAGCTCTAGATAGAGGTAACAGTGACACTTCTGTGCAAGTACCAGCACTGACTCTGGTTGGCAGGCATGATACAAAGCAGTTGTTTTCTGTGACTGGTGTCTACTTGCAGGTGGGTAGAAAGAGTTTGCTTTATTATGCATCCTATCTGCATTGGCCCTCCATGCTTTCAGGAAATCATCTACCAGTAATTTTTCCCTCCTGTAATAAGATTGATCTGGTAGAATAATAACCTAAATGACAAGCTTTCTTGTAATGAAAACAAAAAAATAAAAAATAGTATTGCCATAATTCTAGGAGCACCAAAAAAGACTTTGTCCTATACACATGGAAAATGTAAATAAATATACTTTTCCTTACAACTAGGTGCAGTTTTTCATCTGACTTCAGTAAGGTTTGAATTAGATCAAATATGAAGACAGGCCCTCATCCACAGCATAATAATGTGGTTCAGTAGATTGGCTCCTTCGTTTGTATCTCTGTAAGAAAATTATGACCTCACACTTCAAAAATACCTTTAATAGGAAACATTTCCTACTTACCTATTTCGAAAGCCAAATTACGCTTGTGATGGAGATTATGTGTGGTGTTTGCAGTTGAAGGAGACTGACTCCCTTAGATTGGGCCCTTCAGTTGCATCTTCTTATCTTATTAAAAGTAGCATTTTTCTCTCTCATTGCAGGAGATGAAGGTAAACAAATAACTTTTCATGTAGTCAGCCCCAGTAAGTTAAGCCATGATAATGTCAGCAGTCAATATTGTTTCTCTTTACAGAACCATAAACAAAATCATGAAACTAGTCTCTAAAAGGTCTCGATGACAGCTCTGGTAAACTTAAGCAATCTGGCTACAAAGGCAAATAGTATTTTCCTGTTGCACATTCTCTCTCTCTTTCTGAAGCTCTTTAAATCTAATTAACCTAGTGTCAAACTCTCTGATTTCTCTCCAGTGTTCTAACACAGGGCTCTAAATGTTGATATTTTTTTTTTTAATATTTATAACAACTTCTCTTAAAATATTTGTTTTTAACATTTATCCTTTTATTTGCCTGTAGACCAAAATAAATTATTACCTCAGGATTGTACAGCTATGACAATTAAGCAGATGATACCCACAGAAGAAAAACAGGTTTTTGACTAATATAGAAAGCATGTGTGTACAATGACTGTCTTGCCCTGACTCAACTTGCGTATTAGCAATTCTCATCTTTGCCAGTCTTTCATTTCCTTCCACTAGGTGAAATTTCACTTCAGTAAAGCCAGGAGAAATTTTGCCATTAACTTCAGTCGGAAAAATTACCATTCACTGTTAGCTACAAAATACTGGTTTTGTAGAGTTGTGTAGGAATTCCCAGAATGACTGCCAGTCTTACCCTGCATTACTGACAGCGGACCAACTTCTCTGCCATCTTTATCCAAGGAATCAGGAGAGTTGAACTGGATGCACCTTGCTTCAGTGTCAGATCACTGATGGTTTTAGATCTATTATGTTTTAGGATAAGGAGGATTTAACTTTCTGCCTAGCTTACTTTTATTTTAAACATTGAAAGAAAGAGAAAAAGGGTCTAAGTAAAAAGCTATGAAGATGAAAAAACAGTTCAAGCATTCATTTTTTTCTAAGCAAAATCTTGAAGTTGCATGGCCTTTTGGCCAAATACTATGAAACACTAAGAAACCCATACTTCACTGGCCTAAAAAAATCTTTAACAAAACAAGCCCAGAAAAAAAGCAACTCCCCCTTAAATTTCAGGATACTTGCAGCACATTTTAACAAATCGGAGTTTCTTTCCTTAATTCTACAATAAGTAAAACCGAATAACTCACCCCCCTCAAAAAACCCCACCTCCAGACCCCACCTACCAAAACAACCATAAATATTAAACAGCGCTAACAAAAAGACCTGCTGCAACAAATATATATTCTTTATTCTAGTGTGGTCCACATAGCTACAAATTGTTGTTGCAAGACAGCATTTTAGTGAATATTTTCTGGTCCACGTCTTGTTCTCTGAATAAAGAACAATAAATTGAAAATATTTTTGACCAATAGCTTTGTTGGGAGAGGTAAGTTGTACATGAATGATTGAGCAGCATTTAACTATAAATGCAGCTTATGTTTCAAACCTGCTTCCTTTTGAAGGTAACTGAAAGGTTTGCCTTATTTTCTGGTTCATGTAAAGTTTACATAATCATCAACCTGTTACTTTAGCAAGGGAATCTGTGCTGTAAATTCCTGAAATAGCTATCAGCAGCCCTGTGCACTGTCCACATTCTGTGTAAGTGGGATGACAGTCAAGTATAGGCATGTCAACTGATCCATGGAATTAAAAATAAATAATTGAAATACTGCAGTTGCAGGAAGCAGTTTATTCTATGAGTCAACACCTTTGGTATGCATTCTTCTCTTAGCATTTGTCCTACATCAAACATTTAACTTTCACTGGTATACATTGGAATGACATTTGAATATATTGTTTCAAAATTTATTGCTTTAAGATGTCTATTATGCTATTGTAGTTATGAGGCTTCTATTAATTAATTGATTTGATTTGTGTATTTGTCTCAGTTTTGACTCTGCTGCTGTAGTTTGTATACCAACATCTGAACTCTAAGGGATGCAATGTTTCATGGCATATTTTTGGTATGGATACTTTGATGTTTTTCTCATCACTACCTATCTACAATGTTATCTGTTTACATGTTATTGGCACAAATAGTAGTGCCGGCATCTAATCGTTTTGGTTAGGGATTTTACTGGCCAGATAACAGCAGTGGGACAAGTTTCTCCTGTGAGGGAACAGTTGCTGCAACTGATATTTACAGAGTAAAATTTCGTACTGGAAAGCTAGGTTATTATTGTAACAAGGCATTTCATCTCTCCCACATGACCCTTCTAAAAGATCATAGAATCGTCCAGGCTGGAAGGGGCCTCCAGAGGTCATCTAGTCCAACCTCCCTGCAGTCTCAGGGACATCTCCAACTAGACCAGGTTGTTGCCCAGGGCCTCATCGAGTCTCACCTTGAATATCTCCAGGGAAGGGGCCTCGACCACCTCCCTGGGTAACCTGTTCCAACGTTCCACCACCCTCATAGTAAAGAACTTGTTTCTAATATCTGATCTAAATCTGCTCTTCTCCAACTTAAAGCCATTGCCCTTTGTCCTATCACTGCAGGCCTTTGTAAACAGACTCTAATAGATAAGATAACTAATAGTGTTTAATTTCTTGTGATATTATTTGGATTTGCTGGATGGTACTGGCTTTAGGCATTTGATCCATCCTGTAAAAGTTAATTTAACTGCATTTGAGCATTCTGAATGTGGAATTTTCTTGATCAGAACCTTTTAAGACTTCCCCAAGGGATCAGGGTCAGATTGTTCACAGGATGGTTCCAAAAAGGTTTGCTGTACTAGGTCTGCTTCTTCTTGGCAGGACATAAACATGAAGGACTTCTCTCTATTCTGACCTACCTTAATGCAGTACAGCCAAGGCAAAAGAAGCTTACAGGTGAATGTATGTTTTAGTTCTGACTTGTGTTTGTATATTATTTTTGGTAAATGCTCAATCAATTTCAATCATTTTAAGTGTAAAAAAATACCTTAAATAACATCACAGCTCAGAAGGATACTCACTGTTGTGTTTTTTTTATAAAGGATTTTAAAAGAGTGTATTTTGTCATTCTGAGACAGAACTCTGCCGTCTGATACCCATTTCAGCATGCCTGTCAGAAATCGTATCTGAGAAGAGCTATAGTAAAGGAAAACATTTCCAGAGCTGGACAAATAGAGTTAAATCCTTTGTTATTAAAGTTTGAGTTAAGGTCTATGTCCCATGAAACAGAAAAGGTGGCCCTGGTCATGTTTTGCTAAACCTAATGTTTTTCAATCTTTTCTATCTTATTTCCTACATATGGCACCTTTTGTACAGATCACCACCTGCTCTTACAGCCTAAATCAACTGTTCAACTGTGTTGCGTTGTTAAAATAAGAATTTTTTTTTTTTTACTTCCCTGAAGTACTTACAGTTGTTAGCCTCTGATGCTCTTTAAAGTGCAAGTGCTTTTGAAGATAAGGCATATTGCAGACACAGCATGTGATGGAATAAGTGAACATAGAATGCACTTTACTATCTGTTTGATCTCTCTAGATGCTGATAATTGGTGGTGGCGTTGCTGGGCTGGCTGCAGCAGGAGCTGCCAAAGCAATAGGAGTTACTGTCAGGGGATTTGATACCAGATAAAGTACGAAAATATGGCTTAGAATCTAGAACACTGCTTAACACTTTATAAAATATTCTGGTCTGGTCAAATTTCTGCTCTCTTTTGCACTGAAAGATGTTCACAGAAAACAATCTGCCAGGTTTTTCCGTGTCTCAGGCAAAAGGGTCTTAACTTCCAGAATTTTTACTTAGTTTATTGCTAATTAGTACAAACTTCAAATTACTGATTTGAGTATTCAGAAAAAAGAGACATTTAAAAAACCCACTTAAATATGTTTCTTCCCTGCTTACCAGGCACAACTTAAGCAAAATATCATCATCTTCCTCTTCTCTTCCTACTTTCAACTTTCCCTATTTTCCCCATCTGTTACACTTAGTCCGTCCCAATTCCTTTGAGTGTGGGGTTGGGTGCAACTTTTTCTGACCCACCCCTCACAGCTACCCCTGGCCCAGCATGGGTCATCCTCAGGCCACAATTCCTTCAGCTATGGAATTCCCTTTGATATGGAATGCCTGCTTCCAAGAGTGTCTTGCTGGGTGCCTGTCTCCTCAGCATTCCATGTGTCTCTTCGTATGTTTCTTCACATCTCCTACCCTAGCAGCTCCTAGGTGCTGTGTGCTGCTGTGGGAGCTTTTGGGGCATGAGAGGGTGTTTATATGGGTTTCAGAGCCAGCTGGGACTGGGTGGCACCAGGGCAGTAGGTGGCCTTGTCCTGCTCAGGTCACCTCTGCAGCCCCCACCACCAAACCTTGCAATTTTTGCTCGCTACAGTGCTCACACATGAACTGATTAGGCACTCATGCGTATGATAATTGTGTGCTCACGGGTAAATTAATTGTGTGCTCACTTGTTAACACTGCAGTTTATATCCAGGGTGCTGGTGGGTGCCTTTGCCACAAGGGCACATTGCTGGCTCATGGTCAACGTGATGTGCTCAAAGGCCCCAGGTCTTTTTCTGTAAAGCTGCTTTCCAGTCATCGGTGTCCCAAACCTGTACTGGTACTTGGTGCTATTCCTCCCAGGGGCTTCTAGCTGGTATTCTGCTACAGATCCTGTGTTTCTACCAAATTGCTTCATGTTCAAAATGTCAAAAACTAGAAAGCAAATAATAATAATTTAGGATGACATAACCCTGTTATATCATTCAGTCTATTCCTCTTCCAGTGTAATCCATTAACTACAGACCCTTTTTATTTCAATAGTCAAGTTTGTGTTGTATCCCAAGCAACTGGACTTCTCTGGTTCCTCTCACACCCTTTCGAAATCTATTTTCTTGTAATCAGAAAATGCCTTTTTTTTTTTTTCTTCCACATTTTATTCAGACAGTTATGTAGATTTGTACCTGTACATGTAGATGCTGTATCAAAGTCTGGGGACTGCTCACCTGGCCCTCATCAAAATAAAATGAGAATTTGCACAAGAACAGCCGTTCCTCTGCATGTATGACATTGAGTTGGGACCTCAGTATTGTAGTAGTGATGATTAGTACTTCAGTTCTAAACATATGTTGTTAATTAATATAATAGAATTATTATGGACTAAATACCACAGTATCTACAGCAAAAATTAAAGCAGTACAAAAAACGCTTTAGCCATCCATATAGGCTATGATATACTTTAACTCACAGCAAAGAAAAAGTCCCATTGAGTTGCTGCAAAACTTATGTGACTTATCCAAGGGAAGAATAACTCTTATTAGGAAGGCAGGCAGGTTTTTCCAATGTAGTTATTAAATAGTATATTTAAGCATGTGCTAAGCACAGGCTCTTTGAGCAGTGACTGCTTAGCAAACCCACCTTTTATTAGTTTAGACAAGCTCACTTCAGTTTTTCTTTTATAAGATAAACACCTGGGTAAGTATTTTCACACATATGAAACTAATTTTAGTGATCAGTATATTTTTGAAATTTTTGTTTGGAATGAAAAAAAGTAGAAACTGTTGAGGTAAAGCTGATAAATCAGTTGGTGCAGCCTGATTTGCCTAGTGTTTATTAAAAGCTGACTCTTGTCCCTGTTCTTTTAGCACATCTAGTTATGATGTGTTAAACTGCTGCTGTCTTGCCTCTGTTAATACAGCAATGATTGTTTTCACAAAACTAGAAAAAAATATAATCCTGTATCTGTCATCTCCATTATTTTTGCTTGAGCCTCCAAGGCTACAACAGCTTAAGTTCCTTGGAGTAGAATCTCTAGAAGGAGATAACTGCTGAAACAGGAAAGGATGTTGGAGGCTATGCAAAAGAAATGTCCCAAGAATATATTGGAGCAAACTTGACATTATTTGCCAAACAGTGTAAAGGAGCCAAAATTGATATCAGTACAGCTCTTACTCAAGGTAATATACTGCCTATGACTACTGCAGAGTCTGAACATATGCCCCTATTAGTGTAACATTCTTAGTGAAATATGCGTGTATCTAGATGTGTAGTTAAACCTATTAATGAGTAAAGGCTTGAGGATTAGGTTTTATGTCATTTTTATATAATGGGTTAGAGTATTTCCTTCTCTTTGCTCTTCATTGCTTCGTAATTTTCAATTCAGACTCAATGTGATTAATATTTTATATTTACTTCTGAGAGTACCTATGTTTATTATGTATCTTCCCATGTACCTTCTTTATTTCTATTAAGAATTATTAAACTTGCTTGCTTTGCTTTCTATAACATGAAGTTGGAAAAGAAAGCTCCAATTCTAACCATGAAGAGTCTAATCATGAAGAGCATGATGGAGTCAGTGAAAAAATAATCAGTAATTATAGAACAGAGACTGGTGGTAAAGTAGAAATTACTCATCCTGTAGAACTACAGGTTTATACATCATCATATAACAATAATTGATGTGCACAGAAAATGCAAATAATGTAAGTCCTGTTTTAACAAATGAAAAAGTAATAGATGCTATAGTAATAAAGACTGTCTTTAAAGCCACTGCTGAAGTCTTTCATGGAATCCTCACCAATGTGTTCTAGGGCAATAAAGCAGAGTCTTTCATAAGTAATGAAACCACAAATTAGAATATTATCCAGACACTATTCCATCTTTGGATGGTTTATGTGTTGTGACTTTTATAAGCATGGTAACATAATTTTTAACAATGATATCCGTAAATGCCCTTATTAATTAATCCCTAGAGTTTTATTAACAAGAATTTTGAATGCCTAATTCCAAATATAGAAAAGAAAAACAAGCTTAGAGATTTTTAAAAATTTCAGTATAGGAAAAAATAAGTTTCTTTCACTATTTTACAATATGAATGGTAAACTTTAACAGATTACCATTCAGAGGATTACTGGTTTTAGATGAAACCTAAATTCAGGTGTGATTTGGAAAAGAAATGTCATTCATTTTATAATATAATGTATATATGTAATATATATATATGTATATATGTAATATTATGTAAGATAATATAAAGTTGCAACTATTTGTCAGCTTCCAGAGCATATATTATAGTATTGTCTAGACAGTTCAAGTTTTACCTGTTGAGCTTTTTTTTTTTTTTCCCAGAACAGTGCAGTCCAAAGTCATGGTACACTTAAGAAGATGGGAGACTATTCCCAAAATATGTGAAGATGTAATTAATCTTAAACTTTTTCTTTCGTTATCTCTTCAGGGGTCACATCTCCAACTTATTTCTTTAGCTATAAGGGTTCTTTTTTCTTTTTGAGCGGAAGATTATTTTTCTGTAATGATCTGGATCTAGTAGTTAAAACTTGAAGAATCATAAAACAAGCATCATAAAAGAGATTATATCAAGTGCTCATAGACTTGCTAGCCTATTCTGATGTTCTGGGAACACCCTGTTTTGTCTCTTGATTTTTTTGCATCTCCATCTTTGTGCTATATTGGTTGTCAAAACTATTTTAAATTCATAGTATTGTAAGATAGTTAAATTTGCATAATTTAAACTCTCAGGAGAGCTGAGAGGAAATTTAACAGGAAAAGTCTACTTAGACCATTTTCTCTGCAGGAAAAAATATTTCTGCTGTTTTACTGTTGAAAATTTGAATTGAAATATAGAAGGAGAAGTCTCTCATCAGGAAGCAGCTTGGGAAGTGGAATATAAAGCAGTAGCAGAATGCTTGCAGCCTTCACTGTTCTCCAGGTATTAGATATGCATTGGCCTGTTCTGGAAAGCTAGGTGAAAAGAATAGTCCAGCCAAAAGTACTTCAGTTCTACTTTGGATAGGCTTCTGTGGCTGCCACAATCATGCCATGACTTACTCCTGGATGTGTATTGAAGCTAACGTGTGGCTGCATATGGGATGAACTGGCAGCTGCAACGTCCAGATGGCTATCCTGGAATGATGCAATGAAAGAAAGAAACAATAATTTAGGGTACAGTGTTCAAGACCAGAATATAAGTTGTTTTGGGGTATGGCATTAGAATTCTTTTGTGGGTTTTTGATGTTCTGCATTCATAATGTGAAGGGATGTTAAAGAAACATGATCTTAATCCAGATGTACTTGCAAAGAATTTAAGTTTTGAAGGTATCTCTATCTTCTTCTTTGGGATTGACTGGAGTGCAATTAATCTGTGAAACACATTATAAAATGTGATTCTTATCAGACAATCATGAGGTGTTTTCAAATTTGAAGAAGTAGTTATTTCTTATTCTCAAAAATAAGCACCATATGGTTTTGTAACCAGTTCCCTGACTGGCCTCCCAGCTCATTTAGTCTTTGGCTTCCTGACAAAATTGCTGACTTTCTTTGGTCATGCATCAGAGTAAGCTATTATTTTTAAAAAGAATCCTTAACTTGTAAAAGAAAGCTTTAGTAACTCATGTCTGCAGTAATATGCAAATTTGATTTACTAGCATGTATAAAACAGGCATCAGATCTGTGGAGAACATGTGAAAAGTTTCCAGTACATGAAAGCTTTGACAACTATTTATTTTTCTTTCTCATCAGGGTGTGGTGAATACTGGTTACAAGGACTTGCCAAATAGAATGGCTACTCAAGCCAGTAGCCTGTATTCCAATAACATCTTGAAATTATTAAAGCTGTTTCTCCTGAGAAAGAACATTTTTCAATTTGAACAACAGGATGATTTAGATTATGGGGCTATTGATCATGTCATTAGAGGAATTTTGGTAATGAAGGTGAGTTTCAACACCGCTTAAACATTTTTTATAAAAACATATAAAATGTCTGTTATGAAAACAGTGATTTTGTTAGTAAGTTTAATCACTGCAAGGAAACATTATCATTCAACATCTACACGATCATGTGGTGAAGGGAATTTCTTGTGTGCTTCAAGCACTAAAATATGGGGTAAAAAGAGATTTATAAAAATTTTGATACTGTAAAGTTGCTGTTGTTCTTCAAACTTTTGTTTTTAAAGAATTTTTTTACTAAGAATAGGCTCATCTCCTGAGCTCTTGAACTGTGCCTTAAGCAATATGACTTCAAGTGCTAGATAGTTTATGGACTCAAATCAGTATGTATAGAATAAAGGCAGTGACAAGTAAGAATAGGTGAGCTGTGCATGATACTCGAAAGGACAAGTATTGGAAGCACTTCAAAGTCCAAATGGTTTGATGACACTTACTACATTTTTTTGCCAAGGCCAGGAGAGGTAGAATATTGCTGCTTTTAAAGACATGGTGGTTTTCCATTGAAACAAACAGGGGTTTAGCCTCAGAGTATGAAACTTATTTCATACCTGATACGACATCATTAGGCTATATTGTGTGTAGTCTCTGTTGTAATAGCAGTAGCTCTCATTCCGTCCCAAACCATTTGGCCCCTTATTTTGGGAGGAAAAAAGGAACTAGATACACAGTTAAATCAGGAGGCAGCCTTAAGATCTGAAAACTGATATTACTTGTATGTTGGCTGCAGTTTTCTGTATGCAAGATGTTTCTTGAGATAGACTGATTCTTTTTCAGTTAAGTTTATTTTGGATGTAGTAAAGAGGAAAGCTTAATTTCTGTAGTCATGGTGAGTTGAAGATTGACAGGAATCCATATTTGCCTGCAGGTAGCATTAAACCAAAGTACAGTCATGCTAAACATTTAAATATTGGCAGACTGGAATTACTGTTTGGCTAAGAAAGTGTTTATAAAGAGAAGCATATTCATGTTCAGCTTTTAAGGAATGTAGTCTAGGATTTAGGTAGATTTTCTTGTTCAGTGTTTGTTTTCTGGGATTTTTTTGTGTTGTGTTTTGATTTTTTTGTTTGCTATTTTTTCCCTCCAGTGTCAAGTGTATTAGATCAGAAATATATTGGGCCAAATTTGGTGCAGTAAAAACACAAAGGTGGCTTTTACAACTGACTGAATTCAATGCTTGGTTCTGTTTTGCAGACCAGGGGTTATCATAATGAATATAAGGTAAAGGCTAAATCCTGTTCTATTGACTTTTGTGAGTAGTTCCTGCTGATGTCAGAAGGACAAATGAGTTACCATAACAGAACTTTGCCTGAAAGGTCAGCCCATAGTATAACGAAAGGCAAGATACAATAGGAATCAATTTTTTTTTATGTAAAAAGCAAAGTAAAACACTGGCCCAGGTGGCCTACAGAGGTGGTCGATGTCCCATCTCTGGAAACATTCAAGGTCAGGTTGGACGGGGCTCTGAGCAACCTGATCTAATTGAAGATGTGCCTGCTCATTGCAGGGCGGTTGGACTAGATGGCCTTT
Source organism: Pedionomus torquatus (assembly GCA_013398155.1). NCBI lineage: Eukaryota > Metazoa > Chordata > Aves > Charadriiformes > Pedionomidae > Pedionomus > Pedionomus torquatus. Next base: position 78,284 of record VZRU01014827.1, read on the forward strand.
AAAGGTCCCTTCTAACTCTAACCATTCTAGGATTCTATGAATCCAGAATATTGATTGTTCTGTTCTGGAGCAGGAAGGTGTGAAGTACTATTTCAATAACCTTTCCCGAGAACAGCACCCATTTCTATTTTGAAAAAAAAAAAAAAAAAAAAAGGCAAAAGAACAGGAAGAGCTATATTCTTTACTAGCTAAGGAAATTATGACCACAGCGGGGTTTTATATGAAAGGTACAAAGGAACTTAATTTACCTGTATTTCTTCTTGCCAGTTTGGCATTGAAAAGGTGAGACATGCTAGGAATAATTATGTAAAAGTAAAATGAAGCCCTGAAAGGTAGTGTGAATTAAGATTGAAATGCAGTGGTAACTCAGAGTTGCTAGCATACCATGTTCCTTTCCAATTTAACAAAAGGCTAAAAATTCAACTTTTCAGGATCCTTGATGAATCATTGAATACCTTTTGTTACCAAGAAACCTGTTCTGATATTAATTATGTATGAAATAAAGAGCCAATGTGGTATAGGTTAGCGACCCAATTCAGGGCCAATTGAAATTAACATAGGCTGTTCTCAAAAGCTTTTGGATCAGGGCCTATATATACTTCATAGCTCCAGATGTCATTATCTGTGATGAAATATATGTATGAAATGGAAAATGGATCATATAGCAAGGTTTGGATTATGCTGAATAACATATTCCTCATAAACAAGATTGTTATGCTTTTTACATCAAGTGCCTTTAAAAATACTGATAGAACGAAAAAAGAATAATGCAAACAATAGCAGAAAAGGATAGCATATAGCACACATTCTAAAGGGTTCACTGCCTTCAAAGCTCCTGTTCAAGGTAAATGAATCACAGTAGAAATATCTATTAGCTTAAGGAAAGCCATTGTTGGTAGTAGATAAAGTTGATTTTTAAAGGAAGAAAAGAGAGAAGCGAGTCTGGCTCACCTACTGAACTGTTCCATAACCCAGCTTTGTACAGCACCTGAAAGACCTTCCTTATTCTCTCCTCCCAGTGTCACTGACTTAAAATGGTTTGTTTGACGATCTATTTTCTTTGAATAATGTTGAGCGATTTGTATACAAGTATTAAGGTCTTTATTAAAAAATTCCTAAAATGATAACCAATCTGAAAATGAAACTCCTGTGATCTCCAAGACTGTTGTGATCTCTTTCTACATTGGGCTTTGTCTTGATTGCAGAAATCTATACTGTACATTGATTTGCTCAGAGCTTTCTTGGGTATTTTTAACAAAACATTGTGCAAGTGATGACAAAGTATGTCTCCAAGTAAAAGATCATATTATCTTGGACTAATGAAATGATCTAGTCTTTTCCTAAAGAGGGAAAAACATTTCCTTAAACCACCGACACATATGGTCAAAGACACTAGTACTGGGAGCAATAATATTTTCTCCCAAGGAATTATTGTTGAACTCTATGTGTGGTCTGCATCTTTTAACAATGTTCAGATGCTACACTGTGGTCTGTATTCCTACTAAAGCAGTAAAGGTTGTGAGAATTCACTGGGGGAATTTATGACATATTCAATTTTGGTTTTTTTTTTTTTTTTTTTTTTTTTTTTTTATGAACTGTTTCTCTTTATTTGCTTAAGTGGAATATTTTTTATTTAAGACATTTAGTTTGGCAGTCCTATATGCATCTGCTGGATTCTGGGGTTCAGGATCCTGGGGTTCGCTTCAGCCGCAGGTTGACAAAGATTCTATTATTTCAAAACGAGTTGTCTGGCAGAGACAATGTATACATGTTATGCGTGTGCAGGAAATGCCTTCTGCCACCATGGGTGTCTGGGTGTCGGTGACACAACTTTAGTGGAAGTAGGATTTGCTCTCTACGTCTGTTTTTATTTTATGATTAATAAAGAAAAGTGCTTTTTTTTTTTTATTATTCTGAGTGCATTCTTTTTGCTTTATAGGTTTGGCAGGTACTTTAAGACTGATGCTTGTTTCTCCTAATTCTTGTTTTACTCAAATGGTGACCAGATTTGTTCTTGCTTGGAATAGTGGTTATCACACTACCCAGGGAGTCACACCTGGCCTCCATTTACCTCTCATACCAGAAATTGTATTTACTATTGCTAAGTGTACTGTCTGCTGCTTTCTTCTTTTGTATGCTTCGTTATGACAGATTTGAGTTCAATTCATTAGGAAGGACCCACAGGAAGCCTAAACAAGGTTAATGACTTGCCCAAAGTGAATTACAAATGAGATTAGAATCTATGAGTTCCTGCCTCAAAATTTTTACGCCAGGCACTAAACAATGCTGTTTCCATCTTTACTTAGATCCATGATGCGATTCATGCACAGCCATTTTACTGGCAACCAGAGGATAGTGTAGTTATTCTTGCTTGTAAAATATAGGAATGCCAATATAAACACTGGCTTTATGGTTATACCTATTGTCGCTACAGTAAATGTACATATCTCTGTAAGTGATAAGATGACTTAAGAAAAAAAATAATTAACAGAATTAAGGGGAATAGTGAGAAAACTTTGATGTCACCTCAGATATACATGTCTATATCCTTTGCTTACTTTTTATCTGCACAGGATCAATTTCTTTCTACATGGGCTTGTCCAAAAAAGAAGATGTCTCCAAATAAGAATATTTCTTCAGTTGACGAAACTGCTGGGTCAAATTTTCTGAGGAACATTAATACAGAAGTAGCTGGGTTACTTTGCCTAGCTAAGATACTGCATGCTTTTGCCATCTAGTACAAAGCTGCACGTGGGAATTTGCAGTCTGAGCAGCATCCTTACCGAGTCAGCTGTCAATTTCTTAGCGTACAACATTTTGCAGACCAGACTTTTTCTGATATTTCCAGCTTTAAATTTCAGTTTATGATGGAAAAAGTATTCAAAAATTTGATTCTGTTCTAAGGAAAGCTGAATGTGAGTGGACCTTAGTTTGGCTTTAGAAGAACTTTAATTCCAATTTATTTTTTTATAGAACTTTAGATAGAAGAACCTACTCTTCCAATACAACTGCTTATGTACAGTTTTGTGTGACTAGTCTAATTGTTTTGGTAGCAGCAGTCAGTTGTCACTATTCAAGACCTTTGCTATGAAAAAGCGTTTTCTAGGACAATTGACTATTTTTTTTCCGTATAGCATACCTATTTCTCATGTTCAGTATGTCTAATGTTTGGTTTCTATGTCACTAATAGACTGTCAAAATTAATAACCTTATTTTTTCAGGTCCTGCTAGGACACTGAAATCTCTTCATGATTACAGGTTTTGTGAAAGTGATGAGAAGTAATTATGGATTTTTGGTCCATGAGATTGAGTACTCATGTGTGGAAAACTTCAGACTACAAAAGTATCTGTGTCAGCAACTCAATGTCTAGAAGCAAACCTGTAATAAATGTTTACATGGATGTAAACCTGTAATAAATGTTTACATGGATGCACACTGTGGAGAGGGATAGATTATGGTAATTGTTTCAAAGGACTCATTGTAAATAGTCACAATCAAAACATACTTTAATAATCTAGTTTGATTACACTTGTACAGAGACTACCCCTCCACAGATATGATTTCCAGCTGGAAACCTCTCTTAGAATCATAGAATGGTTTGAGTTGGAAGGGACCTTTACAGGCCATCAAGTCTAAGCCCCCTGCAATAAGCAGGGACATCTTCAACTAGATAGGTTGCTCAGAGCCCCATCCAGCCTGACCTTGAATGTTTCCAGGGATGAGGCATCTAGCACCTCTGTAGGCAACTTGTTCCAGTGTTTCGCCACCCTCAGAGTAAAATGCTCCCCAAAAACTTGTAGAGACAAAGTCTGCATAAATTGGAAAGAAAGATGTGTTAAGAATTTTTCTAGGAACTAGGAAATACATGGAATAAATAGTTTAAAACAGAAGGATGTGTTCTACATAATAGAAGATGAAAGGTTATTAAAAAGTTTATAGACTAGTACCGTAGCCATGCTAGAAGTTTGGGAAATAAGATGGGTAAGGAAGACCTGACTTTAAGAGAGAATAAGGAATCCATTTTAAAAAGGCACAAATAATTACTAAAATTGAAAATGCTGCTACTGAAAGGAAAAGAAGGTAAAGCCTGACACCATAGAAGAACTCAATTTGCAACTAGAATAAACTGCAGAATACAAACGGCATTTGTATCAGTTTTGACATAAAAGGATGTGCAGAGAATGAAAGCGAATACATGGGAGTTTTTACTTGCTAATTCTTATTTATAAAATTTATATTTCTGAATGGGTAGTTTCTTAATTATATAGAATACTGGACATGTTCAAATGACCTACTTTATAATATGATTATGTCTACTTTCTCCCTAAAATAGTGTTTGTTGGAGGATATGGTACCTCTCTATGCCATCAGACATAACATCGAACAGGTTATTCAATGTTACATTTTCTTCTGTTCAATAGTTAAGTAATCCCAAACTAGAAGGGTGGTCTTGGATAACAAAGCTGGCCATACAAGCAAGCAGAAAGCCTGATTCTGCTTGAAATATTAATTGCTACAAGCAGCAAGGAACGAGGGGTATGTTCAAAATCAGGACCTCCAAGAAAACTATTCACTTATATGGGCAAATATTTGCCATCCCTCTTCATTAGATCATGGAATCTGTTATCCCTAGGGCTAAAGAAACAATTTTATAGCCTTTCTGTTCTCTCCTGTCCTTATTTGAGCATATTCCTTTGACTGTGCTATGTTTCATTCAAGAGAAAACAGCTCTGCATTTCCACTTCTAAAATATTTAGTCAGTTGGAAAGCAACAATGCATTCATCAAAGAACTTAATTCATTTGTAGAAGTATCAATCTGTATCTAGTTTAGAGAGTAAGTATGTCAGAAGAGAAACAACATTTACTTTTATTTGCTATTTTTTACCTGCAGATGCATGTGGTGTTCAAAACTTATTAAAACTGAGCTATTTCTTATTATAGGTAGAATCCAATTGACAGTAATAACAATTGATAGTAATCAGACCTGAACTGGTTCTCTTACCTGCCCTTAAGGCTTCCAACATCCTAGAAAGTGTTCAGCACTAAATCCGGAAGAAATGAGGTGTCATATTTCAAAACAATACCACCACTGATACCAATCTGATGGATGTCCTGGAACTTATCAGAAAGGCCCATGGCAGTCAATAAACATAGTAGCTTATTTTCCAAATAGTTGAATCACAATTAGTCTTACATTGGAACTCTTTGAAATTATATTCTTTGAAATTCTTTGAAATTATATTGCATGACACGCCGGTGGAAAGGGATGCCATCCAGAGGCACCTGAACAGGCTTGAGAGAGGGCGTAGTACAAATCGTATGAAGTTCAACCAAACCAAGAGCTCAAAAAGCTCAGACTGAACTGGAAACAGTAGCAGATATTTTCAGTTTATACTTGCATACAAATAAAGGAGACGAATTCTTACACTTGAATTTTTGACCTGATTCTTTGTGAGGACCAGGTTAATAATTGATAAATGTTGGGTCAAAACTATATGCTGTATTGTTGCTTCTTAAAGGTAAGGTGTAAAACTGCAGCTAATATTTTTTTCCCAGTTATCTTACAATGAGTGCTTGAGTACTTGAGATATGTTCTGGGAAACTTGTTTCTTCTTGTTATGTTGCATCTTTTCCACAATCTATCATACAAGTGACACGAATACAATCATACAGCTATTCTGTTCAACCCTAAATCTCCTCAGGATACAGTATCTATAAACTAGCTCCATCTCAGCATTGTTAAAATCCTTATATGACAGTTTCCCTTCTGGAAAGTCTCTGGACTTAGACTTTCGAAAAGCCCATAAATATTTCTTGAAGATACCAGCTAACACATAGTCTTTGGCCTTTCTGGATGTTCTAAGAATGTTGTTGAATGTTTGTCTGCTAATTATGATTTGAGCATCATGGATTTTTCTGACTATAATATTTTGGATCATACTTGCAGGTTAAATTTATTCTTTGAATTTAAGTCACCATGTGCTCTTTAAATATCAGAAGGAAGACCACAGGTTTACAAAATCAGGTCATGCAGGAATTTCAGAGCACTTATATCAAAACATCTGAAATCAAAAGATGAGATATTCAGAATTTCATATTGATAAAATACACCACTTTTAGCCATTAATAGTATGATGGCTAAGAAGGTTTTAAACTTGTCCAGTGCAGGGCAAATCTAGCAGAGGTGTTAATATCTTTCAGCTTGAACTAATGTGATAAGTGTTTTTTCTCTTGGGACAGCGTATTAAGAAATAAGCCTGTAAACAATGAAAAATAAGGGAGCATTGTTGACTAGTATTAGAAAACAATATGTCACTGTTGATGATAATTGAAAACATGTAGTCTAATACATGTCAATGGATCCTGGAATTGAGTTGCTGGGATGCTGATTAGTTTCATGGTTCCTTGATGGATTGGTGTCATAAAGAAATACAGAAACTAGAAAATGTGAAGGGAGGAATGTGAAGAAGTCCTATGATGATAAAAGGATAATCCCTTGCATTAATAAACAAAGAAGAAATCTTTCCCATCTTTAAAGATAAATGATTGCTTCTCAGTCCTTCTGGAAATTTTAAAAGCCTTTCAGTGCCTCTGTATTCCTTTAGGAAGAGTAAAACTTGAAGTGCAGCAATACTACATGTTAATTTTTTGCCTTTTTTTTTTTTCTTCTGATGTATTTCAGCTCAGTTGTATGCTGCGCAGGAGTGCTGGCAGGATTGTCTAGTCAGAACCCTTCTGGATTTGGGAATCCCCTTGGTGTCACTGGGGTGTTACAGATTTAGGGGCAAGCAGCAGTAGCAGTACCTAAATCCCCACCAGAAGTGCTTGTGTGGATGCCTAGAACTATTGTTCTGGGTGGCACAATGGGTATGCGTGCTTCTTATACAGTATATGTGCTTGATTCACAGCGTCTTTTTAAGTGTTATTAATTCATTTACTATTCTTTGAGAGGATAGGCAAATACATTATGAAAGTGTTTGAATTCCTAAAGGTGGTAGTCTTAACTAAGGAGTTGTATAAATTGGGGTGAAAGATCTTAATTGCTGATAAAAAGCTAAAGTTTTGTCGAAGTGGAACATTGTTCTGAAAAAAATAATCGGTTTCAAAAAGTACTGAAATCATTAGATGTCATTGGAACTTCCTGTTCATTTTCTCAACTGAAACCATTTTCTTGTTATGAATCTGACTGCCTCTGTTGGTCTCAAATAGAATTTATTAAATTGTGGGAAAAGAAACACTTGAAAAACATAATTTGGTTTTAATACTGATTCTCTGATGATTTTGTGTCTGATACAATGGAGACCAATAGAAAATTGCAAAGGTTGAGTTTGAAACTTGGCAAGGGAGAAGAGGTGAAGGTACTACTTCTTTGTCAGATTGTCACTTAGATGGTGGCAGTCTTCTAACATGTCCAGAGTTAATTAGCCTGCTTGATTCTCTGTAAGCAAAATGTGTTTGGAAACTCTGGCGGGTGCATTCACACAACTCTCTCCCATACATAAGAAGCAGTGACTTCAAAAGAATTGTTCTGGCTCTGTTTCTTACAAGCTGTCATCCCAAAATGTTCTAGCAATGTATTTTTGGAAAAGACTTAAATTAGGTTAAAATTTCCTATAGCTATTGTATTTCCATTTCATTGTACAAAAAGGAAAACAACACTAAAAAGTAAACAGTCCTTTCTTGCTCAATGGTCTGTTTATACTTTGACTACAAAACACAATGTAATATTTTATTTTGGATATAAATAATTTAATTTTGCAGGTCTTACCATTGCAAAATGAATTGAAATCTCTGACCTTCCTCAGTTTGTAGCTCCATTTCATAGTCTGGTTGGTTTGGCAGCTCCCATATGTATTGCTGAGTACATGACTGAATGATGAACATCATGAACAACTTGATGTTCACCCTTCTGTCAAGGTTCCCAAAATCGCAGCACATCTGGGCACTACCTTGGAGTGTAACTTTCAGTGCTGCTTTATTGGCTTATGGAACACTGCTGGGTAGTCTCTACTTTAGGTTGTCATAGGAAATTTGGATGAAGTTCACTGGAGGCCTTCTGCTAATTTACTCAAAATACAGTTGAATCTTAGGGGGACTTGTGGACTAATTTTCTTAGCTCCTTTTTCGAGGGGAGGGAGGTAGGCTTATACAACTTGGCTTAACAAATTTAGCAGGACTGGAACAGAAGCAAGAGGAGGTTAATGACTTTGGCTTTTGCGTTGGTTAGGAGAGATGTTGCTGTTGGTCTCAAGGATTTATTTTGCTAGATTGCTAGAGATAGTTTAACTAAGATTTTGACTTAGATTCCATACAGCCTTACTGCTAAGAACCTCACGTAAACAATGAGTGGCTGGAGGAATTGTAGTAAGAGATCTTTTATGTCCCTATATATCAATTATTTCCTACAGCTATTGCAGCTTTGTTCTGGATAGTCCTGTTTCCTCCATCAGAGCAACTGGGTATGATAACTGCTTTTGTCTTACAGAATTAAGAATTCTGAAATAGAATTACTTACTGAGTATGACAGGAGCTAGAGCACTTCTCTTTCTGAGAATTCCTTCCAATAGAATTCCTAATTTGTTGTCTGTGACTGCAATAGGTAGATCTTCCTTCCAGATAAACCAGTTTTCAAGGAGACCAATATTTTTGGTATTTTTATTCTGTGTCTGTAGCCTGTCTTAATTTCTACTGCTTTAGCAATAAAAATATTTTAGTGCTAAAGTCAATACAGTGTTAGAGCTCACTTCCAGGTTTGCCAAACTTGGGCCCATTCCTAGCTGGGCCCCACTAGTTGAATGCTGGCTTGCTGACAGCATCCATAGCTAGTATGATGATTTTTACATTGGATGCAAGCTACACCCTTGGATTAGTGTGCAGTCTTGGTATTACAGGATTCCCCTCAACTATAGTAATACTATCAAGTGAGCGATTCTTGAACCTTTTCATTACAAATAAATGTTATGTTTTTGCACACACATCTAGCACTTGCTGAATGCTAGCTATGATGCAGTGTTGCATGTTAGCTGAAAAAATTTGGCATGAATTATGGAGAATCAACAAAACACTCTGCAGAATGTTTATCTAGCCCTATAGAAATTCCATAGCAAGTCTATAAGACCCTGCAGGATCCCACAAACCACACTGCAGAGATCCAAAACCTTTTAGCCAGCAGCAGTGCTGTAAAATGAACTGTGGATGTTTATCTAGTCAGATGTATATGTAATCCTACCCATTCCTCTAACTGTGGGCTAGTTTTTGAAAGAAATAAGAGAGTAAGGGTCTTATTCTGCAAAATAACAAATTATTTCAGCTTCTCTTATGCCTGTATAATCTTTCAGCAAGAATTCTAAAGGCGTATCTGCTTACATGACCAAACCCAATACTGATGATCTTCTGCTAACTGGGTGCTTGAATAAGCTTTTTTTGCTTTTGTTTCATTTATTTAATATTTTAATAATTTAATATTTTATTATTTTTTCTTTCCCTTCTGTGGTGCTTACTGAATTGCAGGGACTGACAGCCATAGGTGGAGCAAATATACCTGTTACTAAAGTACCAAGCAGTTACTATGAGCTTTGTGTGCAGAAGGATTTCTTCTTGAACACATTCTGCCAGTTGTGGGTGTCTTGATTTAGTTCCTCTGGATGGAGTTATCCTGTCATGCACTGTGTATGTGGTAAGGAAATACCACTAGTTTATCCCTTTTTCTGTGTGAAATAAGACTAGGGCATCTATTTTGGAAACTTAGAAATAAGATGTTGCAGGAGATTGAATGACTGGACTGGCTCCCTGACAGAATTTTGCTCAGAATAGTAGTAACTACTGAAAAGTTACAACAACTGAATAGATGTCTGGTGGGTTTTCTAGAAGTACGATTTGGCAAATGCCAAGGACAGCAAAGAAATCAGAATACGTCTGGGTTTCATGATGCAGAGCTGCATAGACTTACCCAGCCAACTCAAGGATTGGCAGCAGCATATATGGGCTAGGAGAGCCCCTCCTTATTTTTACCCTGCTTTTTAGTAGCTCCTTTACTCATAGCACAAGCACTTCCACCTGGCATTTCAGTGAACAATGTAAACATGCTAACAATTCAGTTCCTGCTAGTCACGGGTATGATGGAGTGGGTGTTGATGGGCACTCACATGTTGGCATGGAGATTAAATTGCTGTTCTGGGGAAAGCAGATTCCTTCATATTGGAGTGGTAGTCTTATTCCATAGGAGAAGTTGCATAGCTTTGCCCAAGTTCTAGCCATTCTGTATGCAAACAGTTCCTAGTACAATAAATCTGGCATTTGAACTTTAAAAACTACTAGGAAAAGCAGTAATAGCAGTGTGATTTACTCATAAAACCAACAACATAAGTTTATGTTTTATAAAATGCTAAATGGTCTTCACTGAAAGCTCTCACCCAGCAACTGACTTCAGGAAATGGGAAATGTACTGTTTCATAACAAGCAAAAGGGGTGATGTTATTTAAACAAAGAACATCTTTGTTTTGCTACAGAAAAAAGTTAAGGTAGGTTAGGGAGAAGAAAAAATGCTTAAAAATGTCTGAAAAACAAGGTTTTATCAAAGGCTTATCTAAAAATCTGTTTGAAATGTGTGATTTTTATGCCAAGTGGGATGCTGAAGGTGTTTTTTTTAATAAAAAAAAACACCCCAACAATGCAATATTGAACTGTTGAACCATATCAGCCTCCCAGCTTGTTAAAATAAATGTGCTGAAGAATAATGCAGTCTGCCTTACCAAGCAAACTACATGGGAATTTACAGCAAATGAACTATTTATTTTGGGATTCTTTTAATGGACTTGGAACTTGTATTGACCAATATGCTCATTTAATACTTTCACATTTAGGCCATGATTTGCCAAATGTATTTTTTGGGTTGATATAGCACAGCATCTACAGCAGGAAGGAAACCTATGGAAACTGTTGGAACTTTCACTGAAGTTGGATTAGACCAAGCCATCGAAATGATAAAGGAATCTAATTCTATCATTTCCTGGAGGAAAGTTCAGATATTTGTTCAATTACTCAATAGTAGGCTTTTCAAGCTACCTTATGTTTTGCATAGCATTCTGCATATCTCAGTCTTCACTGTCACTTTAATAATGTTGAGCTCTTGTTTCGACTTCCTTTGAATCTATATAATTATCTAAGTATTAAAATTGTTAAATGCTACTTCTCTCCTTATATGCCACCTGTGTCTCATGTCATTCCTGCCTGGGCTTTGCCTGTAAATACAGACCTCTACAATCATTAGTCAACTTCATGCCTAGTAATCTCTGTTCCCATAGATACGCTATGCTTCTTCAGAAGCTCAAGTGTCCTGAGCTTTTCAACAGAGTGCTGTTTTTCTTTACCTTGAAGTCTGTTTTGAAAATCTAAGCCTGCAGAGTCATTTACTTGCAGACTACTTGAGTGCACACTATTAAGGCATTGTCTGGCTTCATCTTGACAAGTCTACTCTTCTCTCTTTGATGCTTTTATCTTTGATTTTAAGTGTTTCAGGGCACAGATTTTGCTTTCCTGTCTGTTGCAGACTAGTGGTAAGTATTAACAGCTATTTTAGTGATGTACAAATATGCAGGAGACTTGACAATTTGCACTATGGGCATTAAAATACAATACAAATTAATAGTGGGGTTATAAGAAAAGTTTGGTCACAAACAACAAGGCTGTATTTCTTCTTTCCTATGTTTGCAGTGAAACCTTTTGTTCAGATGTGTTCAAATAGGACAAAATTTTTGGGACTCCGTGCCTACTTGTCACCAATAAACCCATTTAATAGTATATGTGACATTAGTGAAAGCTGAATGCTTCCTGATATAGTGACTTACAACCATAATTAACGTTATAGTTCAAGTGAAAAACATTGGTCAACTGGAAGTATCACACTCGATAATGCAGCATACATCTTGGCAGAACTACATCCCCTTCCTTTTGTAATGATACAGCGTAAGGTAAAAGGGTTCATCATGGCCCTAGACCTAAGACTACACTAATTTTAATCTGGTTTATGCCATTTGTCTTATCTTGGAATTTTGAGGTTTTACTATTATATATATCCCAGCTATGATATAAGTCAGAGCTGCTCATTGTGATTAGACCTTAATAAACAACACTTCACTTTATATCTGTGAACTCTGCTAGGAGTTTTTCTCATCTTAAAAAATAATGAAGGCTTATAGCATTGAGTGGGGGATAGTGGAAATGCAAAGAATTTGGGCACAAACCTTAAAGGTTGGGTTGGTTTTATTTTTCACCCTGCAAATGGTACTGGTTTATAGCAAAGAAATATGAGATGAAATATGAGTTACTGAAGTTACTTCATTGGGCCTCCCTCTTTGTGTTAATTCTCATAAAAGAAAAAATCTCTTGCTTTTCCTAAAAATGGGTAACCTGTCACTGCCAAGATTTACCCTGGGTAATCAGCCATTCAGTCTGAGATTTCTCTAAGAATGGCAAGCTTTGGCCAACATTCATTTTCAATTTGCAACAATAACAAAAAAGTTTGTGTAATGATATTTTAGGAGAGTGTAATTTCTGTAGGATAACTCTGCATGGAAAATATTAACAGAGTTCAGGAAACATTCAGTTTTCATGCATCATATCTACAGGTCAGCTTAGCCATTCAGTTGAAATGTGTCAGCTAATCATTCTTCTCTCGTAACAAATCACAAAAAGTTACAGTATTTAATGACTGCATGTGAACAAAAGACTATGGGTCCAAACTTGAAGAATAAAATTCTGAAATAAGTTTTTATGCACTGGATTACCTGAAGCCACTGAGTACTTTCTATGTAGCTGGCTGATATGTTTTGCACCTCTGAAACCTGAGCTGAGACTAGCTCTTGTCTCCCTTAAATTCTGGGCATTAGAAGTGCTGTGTGTACCTACAGCTGTAATTAAGCAGACTTCTCCAGCTGACCCAAGAATACAGTTGGCTTCTTTCAGATGCAGCTGCATGTAGCCCTTAGCCAAATGGATGGGTCGTCATGATGAGGGGCCTCTGAAAGGAGAGGGATATGGAAAAAAAAAGCAAGAGAACTGCCAAAGTGCCTCCCCCGGCAAAGCAGGCTGCTGTAGAGAATAATATTAAGTGCTGTTGTTTTTGTATAGCCACACTAAAAAATCCAATAGAAAACACTCAAAGACCTAGAAATTTGTTATTAGTCAAGATGTTTATATACTCTTCCTCTTGATTAAAGAAATTATTTTTAAAAGGGTCAGAGGCTATATTTGCAATAAAACAGTGAATTCCAAATGGAACACTGCAGTGTTAAAAACACACACACAAAATTAATGTTCAGGGTGTTAATGATTTGTGGTTTCAATTTTCCCTCACTTGTCTCTTTTGGATTTCTATTTTTCTGTGTAAGTCCTAAGTTTGTGAGGATGGCAATCTTTCTTAATATATTCCACACTGCAATATTTCCTAATATATTCAACGGTGCAAAGTAAGGAAGGCCGTAACAGCTGTGATCATTTCTCTATAGATGTGTATGATCTGTAGCATCAGGAAGAAAGGCCAAAAATGACTCAGTACCACCTCTAGGCCTTCTCCCTCCTCCTGAGGCTGTCAGCTATTAAACCAGAGTCTACGTAGGCCACTGACAGGTAGGGATCTGGCAATTCAAACAGCACCTTTTCAGGTATTTGTCACGTATATCACCTTGCACTGGCCATATTCCCTTCAAATAAGAATTCTTCACTGGTTTATCTCTTTTAGAGCTGCTTTGCATCACTGGACCCAGCTTAATGGATGGGAGTCAAACTATATGATTTTGTTCCAAGCAAATATACAGGTGATAGCTCAGAAAGAAAGGTTTATGAGTTAAATTTAGTACAAAGAGATCCTGAATTTACTGCCTCCGAGAAGATCCGGTATCAAATGTTTTCAGCTGACAACCTTAAAATGTTTCTGACTCACTGTCTGTCCTATAAGCTTGGTCTGGAAAGACAAGATTATATATCTACTTTTCATAAATGTCTGAAATAGATATAGTTTCATTGCTGTAAATGAAGCTAATCTATAGCATTGTTGTATCCAATGTTTTAAGTTTGTCCAATGTTTTAAATGTTGTATCCAATGTTTTAAATCTGCATGCATTTTAGGAACTTAGAAAAAGCAGGGAAAATAGACATGCCTGTACTGGACTGTATTTATTCTACTTTTTGCCCAAAGTAGACCTATGGATGTCTTTTAGGTTTGGATTGTAAGCAAGCAGTATTGAAATAAATTATGCAGTATAACATAATGGGTTTCATCCTCAGATTCCACATATGTCCTCTGTTTAGTGACCTCACACAGGCCTTGTGTAAGACTGCCTCTGAAATCTTAGGAGTATTTATTTTCATGATAACTTACACAGAGAATGCACAAAAAATTTGAATAGTTTTCATTCGCACATGTAACTGCCAAGATTTGATTCTAGGTTTGAACATCAACAGATGGACCTAATTTTTTCATTCAGATGAAACAAAAAACTGTCATCATTTATTGTATGCTTGATTAATGTGCTTTGGTGTTGTCTTGATAACTTGAAGTAGTGGCTTTTCCTTTCATAGTAACACGTTTTGTAATATATTTCCTTTTTGTCTCAGATACAGACTTGGCTCTGGTCATTGGAGCAAACAACAGAGTAAACTCAGCAGCACAGGAAGATGCTGATTGTATTATCACTGGCATGCCAATTCTGCAACTCTAGAAAGCAGAAAAAGGTACTAAAAACCAATGACAGAGTTTGGTACAGTGTTAGCTATGATACCTGAATTTCTCACAAGAAAGTGCCGACAAAAGGACAGATAAACAGGAAATGTCTCTTCTAAATTGATGGCTCACAAGATGAATATGCGTAGGCACGTGTTGAACTGAAAATGGCCACTGCCTATAGAGAGAGGACAGACTTTTACAGGGGTCTAGACAATTCCTAGCCATTTCCACAGGACTGTTCAGTCCTACCTGCAGTATTGCACACTACCTTGCTTTCTTGAATCTAATGTGTTAGTTTGCGTGGACTTTAAAAGATTGGAGGTTTCTTGTTTCTTTATATTTTTTAATGGATTCTCCTCCTAAAATGAGCAAAGCTAGACAGGCTATGCCTATGGTAGAGATTATTTGTTTGGCAGTGTAGTTTTGTTGGCGAATTCCCTGGCAGCTGCTTCAGGCACTTATTTTAAACCAGTTCCACAGATAAAGCAAGTCATGTTCAAGGAACAGAAGAAGCTTTTGGCAATGTAAAGGTTTCCATGTTATATTCTTTGCCAACACAGTCATGACAGAAAAGAATGCAAGCATTTTCGTACACTTAACTGACAAAGGTATGCAGATCGAAGCCAATATTCTAAACATACTTAGGCACGTGTGAGGTTACAAGAGGAAGTAGCTTGATCCAAGTGCTTCAAGTCAACCGAGGTGCTTAACACGATGTTTCTGAAAACTGCAGTTGTATCAAGTTGCTTCCTTGTCTGCTGTATGTATGAAAACCCCACCTGACTCTGCAGCATTGATTCAGCCCAAAGGAAATCTGTGAAAAGAGAAAGCTAGATGGAATCTTTCAGTACTAATCACTAGAAAATGCAGGTTCAGTTCAGCTGGAATTCATGCTGCATTTGGCAAACGATTTAGTCATGAAACCGAAGTTCCAAAAATAATTTTTGAAAGAAATAAAATGTTTATGATGTTCCTGAAATGCAGTTTTTATTTAGAATTAGCAGCAACAGTTAATATTAAGTCAGTAGTTTCAGCTTGAGCAAACTTTTTTACTGGAATCCAAAGTATTGTTCTTCTGTAGAAAAGACACCAAGGATGCTTTTTTTCTTTTTTTAGACTAACAAAGAGTCTGATTGTTCAATTCATTAGCATCTCTCTCTAAAGCAAATAGTTTCAGAAGCTGTACTAAAGCAGACCTTTAAGCTGTGAAGGTGGCACTCAAGTACAGTTTTAAGAAAAGACTCACTGATTATATGAGACACTTCAAAATGGAGTGCATCCTAGGAATGCTTTTTATAATTCAGATTTTAATTGAGTAGATTTCATATGGAAACCAACCTAAGTCACAATGATGAAAGCTTCAAGAGTTCTAAAGTATGTTTAAAGTCAGGACATGTAGATATTAACAGATACAGACATTAATACGACTACAGATTATAGCAAATCATTGTTGATAGCATGTCTGTTGAAGGTGATACTGAGACATAAAATGTAGCAAAAAATGAAGACTTCATGTTATTTACCTCACAGACAACTTGTTTTATTAAAGTCACGTGTTATTCCAGATAATATGCACAAAAGAGTATTCTCGCAGAGGTCTTACCTTAGTTTTTTAGGACAGAAGTTATATTTTAAGATTTACAGTTACATGAATAGGTTTACATGCTGTTGTTTGTTATAAAATTACCTTAAAATAGATTAAAAACTAGGAATTTATAAACTAATTGCATATTATTAATAAAAAACCAAAACATCAGAGAAACACTAACTCTGACTTGATCATTTTATTCTCCAGTAAGTAATCAAGACAGCAAAGAAAACATCATGTTGCACTATATCTAATATGAATTTGTCACCGTTCACTGCAGGCATTAATGCACACAATGACTTGTGGCAAACACATTTTCCTCAGTACCAGGGTGTGTGCGCTCTTGCTCCTTTCTCCTCTTCTCTGCTAAACAAATGGTGGAGCACGATCCGTGGCATGTCCTTTGTGTGAGTCAGAATTTCTGTGTAGTTCAGCGCTCTCTAAATTTTCCTTTGCAGTTTTACTCTTTTAATTGTTTTGGAATAACCTGTTTAGCCCTTTAGCCTCTCTTGGCATGCCCTGTTAAGCCTGGATGGATGTGCCTTTTTTTTTTTTTAAATAAATCTAATACTTCAGTGCTGCTGGAGATACAAAGAAAATGTGATACTTTGAGACAAGACTAGGGAACTACACTAGATTCATTAGCAGCAGTATACAGAATGGTGAAAAGGTATGACATATTTGTTTTTCCAGTGTATTGTTTGAAGGGATAATACGGCACTTGTGCTGGCATCCAAACTTAACAAACAAATTCTTAGTGAAACTGCTCATCTGTGTACATTAACAGGCTCAGCTATATGTTTGCATGTAGTAAAGTATTCATTTGCTCTGCACATACAGCAGTTCATTCTTTAATTTTGTAAACTGTGATACTACACTTTGATTTTCTTTGTTCGCTAAGACAGAAAGAGTATAGGAAAAAATCTTTGGCTTGTGTCCTAATGCATTTATCATTAGGAGGGGGTTTGTATTTATTCATATTTACACATATACACATACTTCTGTATAGCTCTTCTATCCCTGCTATTGGAAAGCAGTAATTTTACCATCAGAACCTTTGAAGTAGTAATATTCAGACTTTAGATTTCATGCTGAGTTCTACTGGCTTATAGGCCCAACTTCATATGTAGAGACACATTATTCAGAGACAGAAATTAACTACAGGTAAAGGGAAGTGAAGCACATAGGATCATAGGTTGAGTAGGACTCACTCTTGGGTACAGAGAATTCTGTTCATTCTTCTCTGGTATGTTTCTAACACCCTATTGCAAAACCAGTGGTCTGAAAAGTCTGCATTACTCTGCAATTTGGCCTGAAGAAGCCCATGTGGAAAACCAGATGGACTCAAACTGGAAAAGACTGCAAGAAGCCACAGCAAAGGATTTAAATCAGGTGAGATTACAAGTGCTCTGGAAATTTCTGCTGTAGATTCTAAATTGCCATCTCCTTTCAATCTCAGTGTATCTTTACTCCATGGACTGACATGACCCTTCATTCAACCTAGGCTTGGATGACTTCTGTGCTACCTTCCAGGAAAGGAATTGTTTTTTGCAGTTCCCTCTCCTATCCACTTTGAGAACAGAATTAAATCTTCCCTCTGAGCAAGCATACAGGCATGCTAAAGTGAAGCCACTTCATGCTCCTGGCCAAACAAAGAACAAAAATACCCCAAATAAGCAAAAGCAGATGGCTTCAGTGGCAGGAAATGAATGAGCCAGACTGCAGGTAAAATGGTTCTCTGAACACATTGCGGGGGTTTGTAATGACAGGTTCTTTGTTATCTGGGGCCTCCCCACGGGAGGCCAGATGTCTTCTGTTGTGAAAGGAGATAGATAGAGATGCTCTTCCTTTTCCTCCCCCTTTAACTTATGGCTGTTTAAGTTACTGCTAATGGAAGTGGAAGCCTGTTTTCCCCCTTGCTCTCTGATGTTTTTGGAAACAGAAGAGATAGTTAGTGAAGGGGTATTCTGATATGAAAGAAAAGGCCCAGAACTGGCCTTTACCTCCCCATGACCCTCATTTTAAAGAACAGGGAGGTCACTGCTGCTAATTGCAGTTGAAAGGACTAACCACTTGATCACTTTCATTTGGTCAAATAAAACTATTCTTCAATCTCAAAGCTAGAAAAATCTATCAGTGGTGCTGAGACATTTTCAGTGTGAGGTGTATGACTTGGTTGGTTTGACTTCTCATACCAGTACTGAAATTAAACAGAGGATTTAAATATTTTTACAGAGGGGGCAGGAGATCTTAGAGAAGGGTGAACTACATCTGCTACTCAGACAGAACAGATTTGCAGCAGAAATAACAATAACCTCCTTCCTGCCCTCATAAAAGGTTATCACAGGAATATCAACAGACCATAATTAATTACGGATATTAGATATGCCTCTGTCACTTAGTATAAGAACAATTCTTGCATTACACTGACATTGCACTGCAAGAAGAAGAATCTGAACTCAATTCCTGGACAGTGTTCCAGATTTTAAATCTTTTCTGTACATTGATTTCACTTGAGAATTAAAATTAACTTACTTTTGGAATAGATTCTTAATTCCTATTGTTCAAATAAAGTGAGGTACATAAAACTTAAATTTGGAAACCATTTTTAACTGTATAAAACTATTTTCCAAAAGTAACAAAGAACAGCTTATATAAGCTTTTATCTGACCTCTGCTTCTTAAATAAAAAAACATGTTTTCAGAGAAACGTGTCTTGGAAGTAACTCCCCCTCCCCCCCGCCCCAATTTTTCTCTCTGGTTCTTGTAAAACATTAGGTCAGTGGGTTCACTTTATTTTTGTTTGTTTAAAGTGGGTGAAAGTTTCCTTCTCAAGCTATTATACTTGTGTGGTTTTTTTTTTTTTTAAATATTACAGCAATCTTTGCTTAAGAAATGCAAGAACAGATGGAAATGTCAAAAGACTATCGAAAGTCATACCAAAGGAAATAGCATTAATCACTGTAAAAAGCCAAAATAACCTCTCTAATAGCAGTAAGAACCAAACGAATAAGAAATGTGTTGGTTCAATAGCAGTAAGACGCGACTGCTGATTTTTCCCATTGCCTGGCACATGAACTCACAATATACTGAACAGCTGTGCCATTGTATATGTGTATTTAAAAACAACCTTTCTCATTCTGACTTCAAGCCTGGATTTCTCGTGGTGCTGTTACAGTTCACGCACACGTCATGCACCCTTGTACCTTAACTAGCATCTCTTTTTGCAAATGGAGGTGATGTGTTCTGCTTTTCCACTGAAATGCTTTTTTATATGTGTTCACTTTTGCAGGTAAGCATACAAATCTGAAGATAAATATGACTTGCAGAGAGAATGAATTTGTATCTTGTGTTTTAAGCAATACTAACTTTGACGTTAGTATCATGAAGCATTAAAAATCATAGTACAGATCATCTGTATGAATTGCTATGCAAGCATCAAAAGATTTTCTTAATGTGCTTTTTCATGGCACGGTTCCTGTGTTAAACTGGGGGTGAGGGTAGCCTCCTGGAGAGTAGGCTACAGGAGATAATTTAGCCAGATTCATTAAGGGAAATATACAAGAAAACAAATTGGAATTTCTGTCTAAAAAGTAATATATTATAATGTCTCAATCTTTGTTGCTTTGACTAGATCTATTTTTTTCTTAACACGTTTCTGAGAATATTCAGGAATATTTATCAATCTTATATAGTACCTCTAATGAAGTGGTTTTTTCTAAGATTTTAATTTTTACCAATGTGATTTTTTCTGGCAGTACATCCTAGTATGATAAAAATATAGTTGTATAACTCTGCTTGTAAATATATAGCTTAGGTCTATTACTACTGGCAGCATTAGCTGTACTGGTATAGCTTGGCAAAGACATGCTTGTATAATTACATTTGCATGTGATGACTCTGCCAGCAGTGCTAGACATACCAGCAAAAACTTCACCAGTGCAGACAAAGTCTTATTTGTGCTGTTCAAATTTGCACTATTACTGTAGAAGAAGAAACACAGCAGATTCATAGTCTGCCTAATTTAAGGAAGTCTTGTTGGAAGTGTTGTGGTTGGAACCACCTTCTTCACTGCTTCTTGTCTCTGCAAATTACTTTGTCTGAGAAAGATCTACGTTTTCCGACAGCTCCTACAGTGCAATGAGCCCTTTCTGCAGCCTAGAATACAAGTATGTCGCATCTACAAAATTTTACTGGCTATGATAAGCCATAGTGACACTTCTTATGTTAGTGTTCTCCAAACTAATAATTATATTATATAATAAATACGTAACTAATTTCTTTAAAGTAGTCGAAAATTGCCCAAGAAGTTGAGAATAATATTAATATAACTGTATAAGAATGGCACTATAGAAATCATGCGCTGTATGATGTTTAAAGAGAGATTGCTATTTTCTATTACTAGGACAATTTTCCAGAATTAATCTTGGAAGTACTTAACTTAGAGTCTATTCACTTCACATGGTTTTTCATTTTGTATTGCCTCCCTACCCCCCAGTTAAACACCATCCTAGTAAGCTTTTGATATCATGAAAGTAAAATCAGTATTACTGGGTAAAACACCTCAATCAAACTCTTAATAATAAAAAAACGCTGACATGCCAATTCCTTTTTACAGTTGGAGAGATCTCTCCTTTCAGCAAGAGAGGCCAAGTCCTCCTGTCCCGCCTCAGAAAATACCCTGCTTGTGGTCAGGATACCAGGTCTGGAGGTTCAAACACAGCAAAATTTGTCAAAGCACAGTAGCAACACTGTAGCCATTATTAAAAGTACCAGCTATTTCCACATTTCAATTAGAGAAAAAGTTCTATTTGTGTAGTTTATCATTACAAATTAAACAAAATATGGTGTTACTTACCTATAGACAGACATCTTACTCTTTTCCTGCACAACACTTGGCATTTTTAATCAATGTGTACATAAATGAAAAGAAAAAAAGCAGATTATCATACTGTCCTTTGTAGTGCTCTTTCAAAATCTCCTGATGATAGTCCACAAGAAAATAATAAATTGCTTCTATTGTGGAAAGGTACGTATCTGGCTTTCCCTTCTGATGACGCCAAAAGCAAGTTTTCCTTGTCTTCAACTCAATCTGCAGCAACCCTGTCAAGAAAAAAGGATGACAGATTAGACTATGTGGACTGGTGGGTGGAATGCCAAACAAGTCTTTTAGTTTTGTTTTCTGACTTATTTGCACGTAGGCTAGCAGTACATTTCTCTTCCTGTACTTCCATTTCTCATCTGTAAAACAGAGGCAACAATTTTATCCTCCTTGGTGAACCACTTTGAAATTTGATGAAAAAGCACTGTAAATTATAGGCTGAAATACTCAGATTTGCCATTAAAACCTACATCCTTTATATAATTATATCCTCTCATTAATACAGCCTCACAGCCCTCAGTAAACTGCAGGGTCTCTTCAGGTGGGAAGAGTGAAATCCACACCTATAAACTCATCAGTGTTCATAAAATGATAATAAACTTAGTCTTTTGCAAAGCTAATACCTGTCAAGTGTAAAACAATCTCTCAGACATAATTTTGCTGAACTGAGGAATATTTGCTTAAAGCCAGACACTTTTCATTTATGCTTGTTAAGTAACTGAAATCTCACTGGGGTTACTCAGGAGTAAGCATGACAGAATCTAGTCATTCATTTTACTAGAAACTAAAAGCATTCCCACATTGAGATGAAAGAAAGAAATTTGGTCACTGTATGGCGTATGAAAATCCTTATCTACTACAGTTTCTGCAACTGTTGTATTATTCAGATGAATTTTAAACGTACCTTAATTTTTATGGTCCTTAAGACACACAAACTACTCAAAACTAAAAACAGCTTAAGGTGTAATCACTCTGTAAACAGGATGGACAGCTGGATTATAACAAATAGCATATACATCCGTCAGTCCCAGGTTCAGGTTGTAAAATAATGTTTCTCTAAATGGTAAAATCAGGTACTAAGTGCGTGTCATGGCATAGTTTAGTAAAAATTAAAAAACATTGTAAAAGGTAAAAAAAGTAACAGTATAAATAATAATATGGTTAAAAATTGCTCGGAAGCTAGGGACAGAAGTTTCACTAAGGTCTGAATTCAGGACTGCAAACTGGGCTATAGCTCAGCACTTGTAATTCTGTACTTCTTACCTTTCAACTATATTTAATTCTTTCTCATGTATTTGCAAGATGGATTTTAGCTTTCAGTTAGTAATGTATGGTATCTTGCATAGTAAAAAAACCTCTCCTTCAGTGCTTTTAAAAATGCTGGATTTAAATGTTATTGCTGGCATTTTGGGACTAAAAATTCGAAATGATACAGCCTAATTATCACCTCTAATAATCCTATACACATGTATTCAAAACAGTAACAGGAAACTGCACTAAGCTTGTTGCACTCAACATGTTTCAATACTTGAATTCTCAACCTAAGTGAAAACTGTCATCAAATTTAGTGATGTTTCCTTCTTAACAGTGGTAAACTAAATTTAGGGGACAACTCCTACAGTGTAAATGCCCACCTATTTGTAGCTTGAATACAAACAAAAGTTTAATGAAGGCAAGACCACTGACACTAGTGAGCTTACCGCAAATGCAGGATCTGCTATTTTCAAACAGAGAATATTAGGAATTTTGTAACAAAAAAAATAAAGGGGAGTTAAGGGCTACAGTTTACTGAGCATATTTCTATCATCTGTACTATATTTGTATTTATATAGCCAAAGGCAATACTTTATTACAAATACTGGTTGCTCATTTGAGAGCTTACAATACTACGGAAATCAACATGTTAGTTTTGCTTTTTTGGCATCCGCATACTTTGAGCTCTTTACAAATAAATGTTTCTATGAATCTGAGATGGAGTGAAACAGGAGTACAGCTACCTTTAAATCTAAGTCAAATTTCCCTTACATAAGACACACACAGGCCAATAACTTATGGCGTCTTTCAGAGAGATGTCCCACCTTTCCTTAAGCCTTCATCTTTTCCTGATATGCTAGATATTACCACAGCACGGTCCCTGTGCTCCCTCCACTATAATTCAAATGCTCAAACCTATTGGATCCTGTATTAATCATGTTTGGTCACCAATGTTACATCTAAGAAAGATTCTGATTTTTTATCAATGAGATATATGTAAGGTATAAAGTTTACACACATGCTGAAGCCTGTTGCTTACTCTAAGGCTTCCATCACCTCTTTGTCCCTATAGATTGCACAGTGAACTGGGAGATCCACAACGTCAAGAAATAGCACTGTTGAAAATCTTAAGTAATGACTAATTATGGTTTGTACCTATAGTAAATAATAAGAGTCTAAGCTTACTAGTGGGCCTATTGTTATTTTAATTATACTCCTTATTTCCTGAAGAGGTAGCAGCTTGGAAATGCTATTTCAGGCAGGAATTCTGCTCCTTTCCTGATTTTTTAGATTCCCAAGGTTTATGTACCTCGGACTCACTCTGTCTATGCCATGGATCACTTCATACATTATTTTAGACAAAATAATGACAGAAACTAGTGACAGAACTCCCACTTTTTCTTTGCATCAAAGCCCATAGTGTGACTTTGAGGGAAGAAGACAGATGAAAATGTGAGAAGAGGACAAGAGATTTGTCAGAAAAGAGCATGAGGGGAGTTTCCCTCAGAGAACTTTAACTTACTGCAGTCAAATGTCCTACCTGTGCATAGGCAAAGGCTCCCATTTTCTTGCAAAAATGAAGGCAAGCTTAACACAGAAACTTAAAAAACCCCAAAGAATTAAAGCAGATGTATGATTCAGCCTTGTATGAGAGGATGTAAAACGTATTAAAATAAAATACTTGGCTAATACAAAGTGGATCAAACTTACAGGAAAAAATACCAAACCACTTTTGTTTCTTGAACAACCATGCTGATGTTGCCAATAAGCTTCACCACTCATAAGAAAGTCATCATTAACATTGATGCAAGTGTTTCCTTTCTGATCTAGTGATCACTTTTAATGAAGTAATCAATCCTAGACATTACCAACTTTCAAGTATTTCCGGCCTTTAATGCAATTGATTTAGTTTTTCTCTCTGAAGATATATTACACCACCTTTGCAAAAAAGATACAGAAGTATTTTTTTTGTCCAAGTTTTGTAGGCTGTCTCTTTGAGACTGATGTAGTCATTTGCTTTCTCTTGCAGTACAATTAGCTAGATTTACTCTCTATATAAATGCAGGCTTACAAAACACAAGGCTTTTCTTTACATTTTCTTGGCTTCATTAATGTTTCCATCCCGTATTTCTGGTAACTTTACACTTCTGAAAAAGTACAGCAATTACTTTTCATCTGGAATTATGAACACACATTTTTGAACCTTTAATATACAAGAAATATTTTGTCAGATGATGACTTCATTTGTAGTTGAACTGAAAAATGTATTTTTTGTGTGTTCTGCCCCATTCATCTTGGAAGGCAAACCAGCAATCTCTAAAAGGAGTATTAATGCAACTTACGTCCTTTATAACAGGCACTAAGGAAAGCAATGAATACATGGGTTGTGCTCACTGTTGTACCTGCTGCATAATGCTCCTCTGTCACACATGACACTACTCACACTTCACAGCAATCCTGGAAGGTACTTGGGGAGACAGATAGCTGGAACAGAGATGAAGTTGTAGAAAGGAGGAAAGAGTCGACCAGATCAGCATCCACATGTGGTAAGTGGAAACCAGCCTTTAGGAGCTCCAAAGTAATAACATAAATTTTTGACTGATGTGCTATATAAGCACCCACGGAAATCTTTAGTTCCTCTGGCTGCCTGTTCCTTTTCTTAAATTCAGCCTTTTAAAATAAGTTCCAAATGCTTTACAGTAACTTGCAACATGCAATTACTCTAATCTTTACAGTAATGCTTCAATTATTTGATAGAGTATGTTTTGTGTTAAACTAAATAGTTAGTAACGGGACTTTAATTAGCCAATACATTATACTAACATGTGGGATTCTTCACTGAACTGACTAGACAGCAAGGCAACAGTCATCTCACATCTAAGAAATCTGTGCAAAGCAGGCACTAATAAGCAGTTATATGTTATTACATATAAACTTGATAGCCTGCCTCCAAGCTAAGCAAACCTTTTTCACTAATTGAAAGTATTTTCAAATTCCTATTTATCTCAAAGGAAATAGAATGCTATTGCTAAAATGTTTGATCTTTTGTGGTTTTATTTAGAATACTTCACTGTAAACTTCTTGTAATGAACCTAAGGCAAAAATAAAAACTTTTGCAGAATTACAAGTTTTTGCTTTCAGAGATGGGAGGGTATGGAGGGTAGTAGGCATCCCCCTCTTGTCTGGAAGGTAGTGATGTCATTGGCATGACCATGAAACAAAGAACTTCACTAGAAAAAGAAACCAAACCATGACGCACTCGTGCTGCATCTCCTAGATCCATCCCTCTTCCATGTTTAGTGGCCCGTCTGCCACTAGTGTGTCCAAAAATTCTCCCCTGGGTCTCCTGAAAAAGCAGATAGCCATCTGCAAAGGAAACCTTTCTGGCTTCCTTCAGAGGTCATTCAAACTACTGTTCTTTTATTGTCCAACTCAAGTGCTTCCTTTCTGTGAGACTGAGGAAATTCCTTCCTATAGTAGGAGAAATAAATGTAAATGCTCTCTTAATCATTTTATCTTACTTTGTCTTACCCTTTTGCAAAACAAATTATGTGGAGTCTTGGGCTCAGGAAGTCTTCTATAGCACTGAAACAGGACGTTGAACTGTCATATATACTCAGATATGGGATTAGGTATATATTTATATCATGCTCAGGTCTGTTATATATCTATATATTTCCCTTAATCATTTCCATCACAGTAACATCTCTATATTAGCATTTATTTATTATCTTTTTTACCTTGAAGTCGTTCATCAGTTATTATTTTGTTAGTTTGATTCCAGGTACTGTCAATAAATATTATTTTCTTCAGTCTAGTGCCTTCATTCCTGTTGTTTGAGATGCATTCATTTAGATTTTTTTCTTCTCCTTTAGGTTCCATTTTTGCTTGCTTAAGAAGTGGCTCTCTGGAACAGTCATCGTCCTTACCAGAAACACCTCTCTTACTGTATTTTTGGAGATGAAAAGCAATATCTTTTACTGAAACTGAATCTGGGCCAGGAAATACAAGTGCTATCTAAAGGAAGAAAAGAAAGAAATCTGAGTGTCAACAAAATGTAATCACTTGAATGTTTAAGACAAGTATCTCTTAAAAAATATTCCATCGGCTAAAATAATAAATGGCTATGTTAAAATAATGACTAAAGAAAGCTAGTAGAGATCTTTAATGAAATGTTGCCTCCATGCCTCTACTACCAATCCTAATACTTTTGTTAGAAGTTTTTTTCAGTCAAGACAATGGAGTCAGCCCTGAGGAAATCCAAATTTTACTTCTCATTGCAGTATATGGGGCAAGGCCATAAAGAATAGTTTCTAACTCGATTCACAAATTTAAGAACAGAATAAATAATCTCATATGAGGAAAACCAGTGATGGCCTTACTTAGTACTTTTTTTCAGTAGCTTACTGCAGTATTCAGAATCCATGACTTGGAAAGCCTGGGCAATGCAAACTCACTGCAATCTCATCCCACTTTTCCCTGCTTTCCCTATTGCTCTTTCTGAGTTTCTTTCAGCTTCTTGTTTCTCTGCCATTTATGCTTTCCTTGATGGCTCATCCCTTGAAGAAAATAACATCTCTCTGAGATATACATATTACCTTCTTCTTCTTCATGTAGTCAAACAGTAACAAATGTGTTAAGTAAATGTGTATATACTAGATTTCAGATTAATCACACCATTTAAATGGGAATATAAATCCAAGTTCATAGCTTTTTTTCCCAGGTTCTGTGCTGAAATGCAACAACAGTTGCATTTCAGTAGGTTTTCTCTGAATAGTGAATGCTAAAATTTTAAGTAAGTTTAAATACTGCAGCTCCTGAATATGATAAGCACAACATCTAACTGATTTTTAACTTGAGTAGGTGGAAATAACTTGAAATAATTGAGTAGTTTCAAGAATTTGGGCAAAATACGTATAGTACAGAATGAATCAAAATATCCATTATCTAAGGTGGTTAGATACTGCTACAGTTTTCCCAGGTTTTTTTGGAGGACAGACTATAATCACCCTCCAGCTGTAGACCCAAGCTTTGAGAAAGCTCAGGATGGAGCAGACTGCATTAACAGACTAGTGCTTTCCTCCCAGCAGAGTGCAGTACCACTGCAGGAGAAAATACAGAAGACACCTCTGCATCTCCCCAGCACAAACCCCTGCTATCTGTATAGAATTTCTTACTTCATGTCTTTTTTCTTTGTATTCTGGAATGCAAGGGTATTTATAAATTGTAACGTCATCAGGTGCCAGGAGCTTAGCATGCACAGCAGTGCTTTTGCCATCTGTTTCATTTGGGTGTTTAATGATGTCAATCTTCAACGGTAACTAAGAAAGAAAGAAAAAAAGCAATATTTATGATCATATATACAGGTACAAAAACATTATGGGCATGTAATTAAAGACATATTTGACAATTTTTGACAATGTTTTTCTTTTAATAAGTTTAGAACTAAACTAGAGACAAGTGATAAGAAGAACCCGTTACATTATCTCAGTTCATGTAAATATCTAAGTATGCAATGAATGCAATCTGGAATGCTGCAATAGTAGTGTGGTAAAGCTCTAGTAATAGCATCCAAAAGGTAAATAACATGTGGTCTTAATTTAAGCAATATAACAGTCCTAAACATGAATACTTATCTGTATTAGGTATTCACCCTCTTGCAAAAATGGCCATTTTAATGAAAATACACCTAAATCCACGAGGTCAAATTTCCAAAGTACTCCTAAAATATTTTTACAAGGCTTTCAAACTGTAAATTGTCTTCAAAATGCATTTTAGTTCTTGGGTGACTTTGTAGACTATCCTCTTTGATGGTTTCTCCAACTATTTTAGCTGAAGGACATTATACTTTTATTCTTTTATTTTATTGTATTTTAAGAGTGGTTACCTGATTATATAACCATCGTATGTTAGCTCACTTTTTTTTTGTAAAATTGACTCTTGCTTATGGACAACTCATATTTTTTATTCATGATATACTTTGTTCTGGCTGGAGTTCTTAGAAACTGAAGAAAGATGCTAAGAGCACTGCAAAGAAACTTCTGTGATTAAGTGAAAACGTAATCATTTGCACGAGAAGCTGAGTGACCAGCTTATCTTCTCATCTACATGCTTAAGTGAGGACTGGAATATTGTCAGTGTTTGTACATGCAATTCCTCAAATAAGAACAATAATTTTATCTAACTGTAGTTTATTCTTATATATAGCTGTGTTAAAGGTGAATGTCCATAAAGAATGAATCAGTAAAGAAACAGTCACAGTCAGACTGTCTGTTCTCTGTCCTCAGTAACTAAAAGGCACAAGATTATAAAAAAATCCATAAGAAGTACTAACCTTCACAGTCGGAATTTCTTTGGTTGGGACAGTTTCAACAGGAACAAAGCATGTATAACAATAAAACATCCTTGAACTACTGCATCGGGGGCATTTTGATCTCCCACTCTTTTTTGCCTTTTCAAGCACTTCCTGCGATGCTAACTGCAATTGTTGAAGTGGGTTATCTTGAACCGATGATGGAGTCTGCAATTCCAGACTTTCCAAACATTTACTATTTCTTTTCAGTCCTTGAGAGTTTTCTTCATTTAAAAGCATAGATGGATTCAAAGACATGGTGAGCTGAAACAGACAATATATTGTAGCTGTTAAAATAAAAATTCAATATCCTATGAACTAATTTATTGAAAATTACTCTGTATGGTTCTATTGAGCAAAAAATACTCATCAAAGACGGTATTTCCTGTAACTGAAGAATACTAAAATTACCCTATTCAGTTGTTATAAAACTGAGAACTCCACACAGGAGAACATGATACAGCCAGCTAGAAAGAACTTATCTGTATTCTTAATGCACGCGTATGCACACTCATACTTTTATTGAGATAAGTTATCCCACTTACTTAACTTGTGCAGAATTGCCTTTTTTTTTTTCTCTTGGTAGGATCAGTGTCTAAAAGCTTGTGAAAACACTGGTAGACACTATTTAACTGGATGCGTAGTCCTGTTAGCCTTCAGCATGACTATTGACAATGAATTACATGCCTTCATGACAGAAATCCATAAGAGTTAATTGTACAAATTTAGATCTCTATCCTGAAATTTGTTGTTTGGGGGCAAACAGCAAATTTCTCTGTTGACAGAACTTTTTGAGATAAAAGAAATCTTTTCCAGGAGCAAGACTTGAGGCTGAAAAATTAGTCTCAAGAGCTAAAACATGGTTCTGGTCCTCCGTATACTACACAGTAAGTGCTGACTGAGTAAGTTTATTTAATAACATTGACTTTTTTTTTTTTTCCCCAGGCTTGTCCAGATGTTGTCCCACTCTCTGCAGCCGGCATAAAGTTTTCGCTGCGTAACTGTGAGTAATGTACCAGAAACACAACTACGTGCCCACGGCTGATCTGGCCAGGATTAGTATTGCTGTGTGCAGAGGTTCACAGCTGCAGTTTTAGCGAAACCCTCCTGACTTGGGGTCCTCTCTGCTCCTCAAATCACCCCACAGTTGGGAGCCTGCACAGCCTGCAGGGGTTATAAACTGCAGAGCGCGCTCTCTGCTGCATCACTTAAAATTTAAAAAGTCATTCTCAGTATTTACTTTCAGCTAATTTAGGTTTACTTTGTCATGTCAGGGATCACGCTTGTGAAATGATGTAACAAAACAGTCATGTTTAACAAAAATCAAACAAACAATAATTCTTGAGATGTCATCCAAAATTAAGTGTTTAAATAAAACCAAGTGTAATTTAATTGAAAAATAACAAAAACAAAATACTTGGCTAACTTTCCAATAAAAATTTAAAATTAATCCCAGAAAAATCAGCTGTTATTTTCTGGTAAAATTAATTACTCATACCTTCCCCTCCCCCGCCAACCAGCTCTCACTTTGGAAAGGTCAGGGATGTCCATCCTAATAAATACAAAATCTAACATGCACACAAATTTTATAGCGCAATTGGCTTCTACATATCTCTGAGATAAAGGACCTCAGATTAACCTGTCCTATTACCAAGATTCTTCAAGAAGCAAAGAGTGCAAGAGGCCCTGTAGTTTGACACGCATTCCCAGCCCACAAAGTGATTCTTCTCAATGTAATTTCTCAGTATAACGTCTCCTCAACATAACGAATGTGGTGTTCAACTGTGACTGCCCGAAGCACCTCCATTATTGATACTGGTAAGATGCTGCCCTGATGGCCCAGGAAAACCTTTATGGTCTCAACGGCTGCTCATAAAGTTACGGCAGTGTACACAGGGGTATGCAGCACTAGAGTGTACACAACTTGTAAGATACAAATCCCGATTCAGACAGAAAATTTTAAGACTGTAAATAACAGTTCCACCTGGAGGGTCGCCTCCACGTTCCAACCCCAATTCTAAGCCAAAAATCTCAGTCAGGGCATCATCGCCGGGGCAGGTTCACCAAGTGCTCGTCCCGCTCGCTGCCGGCTGCTCGCCCACGGCTGCTGAGCCAGGTCAGGCCTCAGCTGGCGGCGGTGACAGCTGCTGAGGCGGCAGCGGCTGCCAGCGAGCTCCAGCGGCGGGGAGCCGGCGGCTCCACGCAGCGCACACAGCCTGCCAGGCCGCGCCACGCAGCCAGAGACAGGCGGGACCGCGGCGCGGAGGCAGCGCGGCTCTGGAAGCCCCCCCTAAGGCCGAGCTACTAAAGCCGCGCTGCCTCCGCGCAGGGCTTCTTCTCCCCGTCCTCGCGATGGAGCGGGAACCTCCGCCCCGCTTCGCACCCGTCCTCACCCGCTCCCTCGGCTGCAGCCCCTCAGCGGGCCGGCACTCGCCGCAGAGGCCCTCCCGCTTCTTCCCCGGCCCTCACAGGCCCCGGAACGAAAGCGTCGGGCTCCGACGCCGCGGGGAGGAGGGACCGGAAGAGCGCGGGCGGGCGGGCGAGTCATTTTCGGCGGGGCTCGGTTGCCAGGGGCCCCTAGCGACAGCCGCACGTGACTGCCTGCGCGCCCTGCGGCCTGAGGGAGCGGCGGTACAAAACGTGCGGACGGAAACCACCTCCTGTGACCTGCAAAGGAGAAATGCTTCCTTTCCAGCCCCTCTCCGGCCCAGGTCTCCCCAACCCGTGTGAAATGTCCCCTTCCCTCTCCTGAGGCGATTCCCTCTCCTGAGGCGATTCCCTCTCCTGAGGCGATTCCCTCTCCTGAGGCGATTCCCTCTCCTGAGGCGATTCCCTCTCCTGAGGCGATTCCCTCTCCTGAGGCCACCCCTCAGTACAAGTACCTGGGGACCATGGCTTGCCAGGAGAGACTCGACGTTTTGTTCCACTCCCTTGTTAACTCTGGGATCACATGGATTTTTTTTCACCTGTATTTTTTTCCTCCTATCTATTAGTATCCTTACAGTTGGCACCAAGGGCTGGAAGAATTGTGTTGCCAAATTCCTTTCTTCTTATTGAGTGTCTCTAAATGGGACATGGGACCTTTTCAGTGGAATTCCTTGGCCTGGTTGAGGATGCTTCTCTACAGTAGCATTTACCCAATATTCAGTGTTCAGTAACTGCGTTTTTAGGTTGAAGTGACTAAACTAAAACAGCAATTTTGGTATAGAGAATATTTCTTTTGAGTCAGTGAAATAAAGCCTGTGATATATTAGTTGTAACAGCCTTAGGGGAAATAGTTGACTTTGTAGGCAGATTTTATACCAGACTTTGCTCTCAGTTACACCCCAAAAACCTCACAAACTTCAGTGGTATTACATTCAGTGGCAGCGGTTTTTCTCTAGCATTCTGCTCTTCGCTTCGTTTTGACTTGATCTGGTTTTCATGCTGGCTGTATGCAGTGCATTGTGGTAGTAATAAAAAATGACTGCATTCCACCACCCATGTATTTTTATCTCCTTACGCTGTGACAATCCGTCTTGATATGTAGTAGTTAATTATGTCAAAAATAACAAAATATTTATTGGACACCAAGAAGACTTTCGTAATTGTTTCTAAAATTCTTTCTTGGCAAACACAATTATACTTGGCTTTATTAAATGCACTATCTCTTACTTTGCTTGAATGATTTCTTTGGGTGCTGAATCCAGAACTTGTTTGGAAACAAACAGAACCTGTTTGTCATTTAAAAGCAAACTCTGAAATCCAAATTACTTTGTATACTTTTATTCACTACAAAAGCTGTGATGTTATCAAAACCCTTTTTTGGAGTGGTTGCAGTATCATTTTTGTTTGAGGTTCTTGATTTCACAATTTACTAAAAAGATTTTTTTTTTCCCAAACAGTATTTCTAACACTTGGTTTCTGCTTGGATATAACAATGTAAAGTTTGAGTTTCTGATTACAGTGAACTCAGAAGATACCAGTTGATTGATTTCCATAAGACTTCTGCTAATCTGCAATCTTTACATTTCTCTGACTTCTAAACAACTGAATTTATAAGAACAGAGCAGATTTTCCAAGTGATTGGTCGTTAACTTTTTCTTCAGTATATATTTTAGAAGTACATAAATAATAATAGTATGGAGGCACTGAGAAGAAAATGGAACTTCTGCTTCTACGATTACCTGTCCTTACATATCTTTCACATTCTTAGTATGCTTCTGGACATCTACGAATGTGTAGTATTCTTCTGTTTCTTGGAAGAAATTATAGTGAACATGCTTTATATAAGTTTGGTAATATCTTTGACTGTCGGTTTTAGTTACCTAAAGTTTAAATACTTGCTAGTATATATTGTTTTTAAGGCATTCTGGTGAGAACAATCCTTACTGTATGTAAGCAGAAAATGTGAAAGCCATCATTTACTTTTGAAGAATTCTTATGGTTTCAAGATTTGGTGAGTCTGACTGCTTATTGTTTTAACTACCCATGTGTATGGTGAATTGAACAGGCAGGAGTCAAGTCCTGAGCAAAGCCATGCGAATCTAAATACTGAGAATTGAGTTTGAGCATAGATTGTATTTCCAAGACCCTCAGGCACTGGAAACTAAGAGGTTCATAGAAATGGGGAACCTTTAAGAGAGCAGTCTCTCTGTTAACTTTCCTTTTTCTCAAAGGTAAACCATGGAGAAATTTTTTTTTGCCTGCTGTACAGCGATTTTCTGTTGTTGGAAGCATGCTTGAGTGATGACACTGAAGCTAGCATTGTTTGAAATATTTGACCAGCCTACAGTATTACCAACATAACAGAAAGTCCTGAACCCTGAGGCAAAAAGGTCTAATGAGTATGAAGAGGTCAATAGCTAGTTTTGCTTTTTCTTGTACTGATAACACTGCCAGGGAAATCTTAAATATGCCTTTGTATTTTGTTAAGGAATTTAATATAATGTGGTTACCAGTGATTTGTTGAAATTGCATTCTTTTTGGAGGAAAAAGAACATTCCTTCCAACCTGCCTATGTTATTTGCAAGTATTGATTCACTCAAAGCCTTTAACTACAGAGCTATGAGAAAAACTGCTCTTTTACTTTGAACCAGAAGTTTTTCTCTCACAGGAACAAAGAAACAGAAAATGTCTGAAGTATTTTGATGGGTGGAACATTTTGTTGTAAAATTTATTTTTTTTCTTTAAAAGGTATTTTTTTAAGAGGAGCAATCTAGTGAAACAAAATATTAATTATTAATATGTTTTCATTTTCTAGCTGGTTTTATTCACCTTTTCCCTTTTTACCCTAAAATGAACATGTGTGTTAATAGTTTGCGTTTAATTTGATTGTTTTTTAGAAGAAATAATTTGTCTTGCTGTCCTAGTATTAAGACAGAACATGAAATTGTCTTTCAGCTATACTAGAAGGTTTAAAAAACTTATTGATTATGCTGTATTAACCTTTACTAAGTTATTTCAGGAAAGCAACCAATTAACTTCAAATTACTACTGTTGGTTTCAACAATTTGCTCAAATGTTTAAGCTGCTAGTTTAAATTCTTTGCTAGACCAAGGAAAGGAGTTTCTTCCTATGCTTCCAAGGCTGTCCTCAACAGATGGAAGGCATTACTGTCCTTTCCGAGAACTTAAATTGCTCGTGATTTTATTTGTCTCGTTAGAAACTTAATAACCCTTTTTTCTTGTGTTATCTTCTCTTCTAACTAAAAAGTTATGGTCTTTTTAATTACTCTGTGTATGCTAAAATGGACCTTCTTGGCCTATTTCTGGTTTTGTGTCTTTTTGAGATGATGTAATCATCTCTGAATGCAGTACATGGGTGAGGATGAAATTGCAGTCTATATTGACAACAACATTCAACATTGCCAAAATTAGACATTCTTAGAATATGTAAAATGTATTTATACTGGTAGTATAATTCTTTATGCAAAATAAAAATCACAGATTACCTAATTTAATTTTTGTATCTTTATAATCTTCAGAAATAACTATTTTTACCATGTACTGATGGCAAAAGAAGTAGCCAAATTGTATCTCTCTCGATGAGTCTTATTCTTTGGTGGATAAATTACAAAAGGATTCTTCCTTCAAGCTCAGCATTTCCATGTACGTACTCTTTCTTCCAGTATCCTAAACGGGAGCTGCTGGTACAGACTATTGCAAATATTTTGACACATTTGTCTTTGCATTCCATTTTCATACTCCTTTTAGTATCACTTTTAGGATTTCATGAAGCTACAAAATTGAGAAATCTATTAGTCATTTATTGTTAGGAGTCATTATTGTTGAAACATTCTTTTTGCTACCCTGTCCTTATGCCCCAGAGTTGAACAATAATTAAAGTACTGAAAGAAGTAATGTTAAACTAGTATTAAACTTGAAAAGAATCCCCAGAGTAAGGTAAATCCAGAAATAGAATATATAATTTTATTGCAGTCCCCTTTGGCATACATGTTACACATCATCTTAAATTACATGATCTTTTTTTTTTTTTTTTTTTTTTTTAATGTATCAAGTACACAAATCTGATAATGATAATGATTTAAGGTATCTGAAAATTATTTAGGATAATGCAGTGAGATGCTTGTAACACCTACATCTGCAGGAATTGTAGGATCAGTAAAATAGGAGTTTGCAGCAAGTATGAAAATGCATGAATGCTACTATGCAAATAAATTTCAAATTAACTTCTGTGGGATATCACTCACTTTTACTCCACAGCTGTTGGTCATGAGCCTCAAGGCTGTGAAAATGATCTAGCAGCAACATGTACATACTCAAGTACATACTCATGGCTCCTACTTGAGGTGAAGTGAAAAAGTGAAGACATTCCTTATTTCTTTTGTATGACCACCAGCAACAAATTGAAGAACTTCTTAGAGTCTCCAGCTACTTCTATGTGCACTATTAATTAATGCTAGTTAACAGGTCTTTTTTTCTCAGCAAAGGCAAGATTTGTTTGATGATATGCTAATTTCCCCAGTGTGCATGCACCCATCTTTTACATGACTGATGTGGGGTACCAGTTAGATGTAAAGATAATGTTTTGTACCTGCCCCTTGACTGAATTAGCCACAAACATTGAAGATGACAAAATATTGCAACCCCAACCTTTTTGGTTTGATTTTTTTACTCACTTCAGTAGGAGTTAGCTTTGCCTTTAAACACTTGGATACTTCACTAGCAGACAAATGAGAAATTGTAGTCTTTCCTTATGAATTCAGTATTTAAGCAGGGGTGATTTAGAGGTATGTCTGTCTTGTCTTTGTGATCTGCTGGTTCTGTGATCAGCTAGTTGACTGGTAAGTCAGGGTAGGTTTTTCCTTGGGAAAGTCAGTTTGGGGCAGAGTCAGAATTGATGGCACTGTGAAAGTCAAAGATACAGCACTTTAGATTTTTTTATAACTTCTGCTTGAAGTGGAAGTCTGTAAACTTTCATTAATATTTATCTTAAAATGTAAATGCTTGATGTAATAAGATACAGATTAGATAAGAATACATAGAGTATAGTTTAGACTATAAAGAAGTAATAAATATTATGGAAATATTTGAATTCTCACTATAGAAGCATTTAAAAAAAATTATAATTAGCTATCCAAAATTACTTCCTTTATGCTGCAGGATCAGTAGAATTGTGTTGGTACCAAAATATATATAAACAAGAGGAACAGATTCCTAATAGCTGTGTGAACGTAGTTGTCGCTGAGTCATCTGTGTCGCTTTCTGTGAAGTCTTTCCTGAATCCAGGAAGTGTTTTTGATCATGATTTTAAGGATGGATTAGTATACTTAAGTTTTCACTGGACATTAGGTACTGGTAGTTTTTTTTTTCCTTCTGCTAGAGGCAAATTTTATCTAGACTGCAAGCTCTGCATTTCAATGAGAATCTATTGCTTTTTTCCCTAGTAATTATGTACATAGATGTACATACACAGGAAGTTCCGTACTAAGAATGCTATTGTCAAAACTGGCTTTCTTTGTTCAAGTGCAATAATAATGGTGATAATGATATCTTAATTCTGATTGTTGGTATATAAATATGGATAAATAGTTTAAAACAGTAGCCTGGAAAGCATTATTTCTCTTTAAGGAAAATAAAACTGGATCTCACTTTTCAAAATGTTTTTGGCAAAAGCATGTCAAAAAAAAGTATGCAACCTGCTTTAATTGTTAAATTATGCTGTAAATCTCTCCCAACAAACCTGTTAAATATCCCACAGCTGGCACAGTGGAAGCCTACTGCATTCTAATTATTATTAATGTAGCAACATTAGCTGGACTGGACTTTAGTAGTGATAAAGCCTTACTGCAAATATCAGACATTTCTGACAACCTGCTTGTATTTCTGTAATTCTATAGAACTAGTTTTGGAACTGTTCCTGTGTAAGACGACTGATGAAGAAGCTAAACTGGCATTTTTCAGTTGGATTTAATTAAATATTTTCCCCCACAAAATTCAGTTCTGATTGCACATGATGTTTAACAGCATGTATACCTCCGAGTTTGACTTGATGGGAACTGTTTAGAGTTGGTATCAGGATGACACTGAAAAAAAATGTTTTGTATTATTAAGGTTATATATAGGCTCACTGCTTTACTGCAGTGAGACTGTTCTGGAGTAGCTCTTTTAACTATAAAAGTAATTAACTGTTGCAGAATTACCCAGCAAGGATATAATCATACTCAGAGACATAACTTATAATTGAACTGATGAATGCAGATTTCATTTCATTGGTACTGTGTAGGAGAAATACTTTGGAAAAATCTATGAAAGCACATTAAATGCAACAAGAAAGGAAGACTTAAAATTCAAACCCTGAGCAAAGCTGTACTAATTTCTGGAATAGCTGCTGAAGGGAGTGAGGAATTTAGGATTTTCTATTTATTTATTTATTTATTTTTGTTAAAACAGAATGATAGGAAATCTTCCCCAGAAACTATTCGTAGGTGGCCTCTATAAAAAGTGGTCACTTTGTGTAAATATTCTTACAGGATTCAGACTGTACTTGTCCTTGAAGTTTCTATTGAAAGTAGTATTATTCTGGACAAGAGGAAACGGGCACAAACTTGAACATAAGAAGTTTCGTCTAAACATGAGGAGGAACTTCTTCACTTTGTGGGTGGCTGAGCAGTGGAAGAGGCTGCCCAGAGAGTTGGTGGAGTCTCCAAGTCTCTGGAGACATTCAAAACCTGCCTGGACACATTCCTGTGCAGCCTGTTCTAGGTGGACCTGCTTTGGCAGGGGTGTTGGACTAGATGATCTCCAGAGGTCCCTTCCAACCCTGTATCATTCTCTGATTCTGTGATTATGGCATTAGATATCTGCATATATTAACTGTAGCAGTTTATGATTTTTAGCTTGTATATGTCATATAAGATCCATTCAAAAACTTAGATTTAGAGCAGATTTCTATCTTTAGTACTCGTTTAGTTAGATTTCATGACAATATGGATTTCATTATCTTGTATATTAAAGCTGATTGACAAAAGCAACAGAAATATGTTTTTGAAGTAGATATAAAATACAGAAATATTTTCTCAAAAGCTTTCCCTCTGTCAGTCACTCTTTGTTGAGTGACTAAAAAGAGTTTTCTTTTTAGTTACAGAGAACATTATTGTGTGTAGAAAAAGATAACCCTGAAAAATTTAATTCAGAGAAGGTTTACATACTTCAAAGTTATTTATGCACCAAACTCCAAATGGGCATTTAACTTGGAAGAGCTGGCTAAATCCACAATATACTTTGTAATGTGTAACCACTATAAATAGATAATGGGTTGAATTAGCTGAAATTTAGTCAGACCAGAAAAAAATTCCAAGAAACTAGAAAACCACTGCTATGGCATAGATTCTGTATCTGTGTGAAACTTATGATGTGGAAGCTGCACAAAAT
Organism: Pedionomus torquatus; assembly: GCA_013398155.1. NCBI lineage: Eukaryota > Metazoa > Chordata > Aves > Charadriiformes > Pedionomidae > Pedionomus > Pedionomus torquatus. The sequence continues at coordinate 116,958 of VZRU01014827.1, forward strand.
TGTACTGGAATGAATATTGAAAACCACTGAATAAAGTAAATTATGTATTGCTGCCAGAATAATTCACAACCTCAAGAAAACATATGCAAATGTCTTAAATTACCAGAATTGGAACAACCACAAAGTAAGGATATTCACCCATGTGTAAAACCAAGCAGAAGAGAGATAGCAAAACCTGTCCCAATTGACTATAAGTATATGAATTTAATTATTTCACTTAACAGGCTTGGATTCCAGACTTACAGTTGACCATGGTCATAAAAATTTACACATTACAGAAATGAAAGAAAGTAATTTTCATTTAATTTGAGAAGATTCACAGGGTGATTTTAAAAATGAAAATAAACATTTTTCTAAATTGATTTTTTTTTATTTTCAGATCTAAAACCAGGGGAATTTGCATGGAAAAAATGGAATCTTGAAAGATGTAAGGCTGCCACAGTAAATCATACAAGTAAAGATGCTACTGCTAATATACAAACTAGTACATCTGCCAGTCCTACAGCGGTGAGTAAGTATTATAAATATTTTTGAACATTCATAATGCACATTACACATTTGGGAATGAAACTTCTAGTACACTGCAAAAACAAAATTTTGATATAAATTATTAGTAGTAGTTTCAGTTTGTATTTCAGAAAATCAAAACCTTATTGCAATTAAAAATTAATTGTGGATTTTGATCGTATCCAAACATATATCCTCCCAATGCACTGATAATTCCATTTGATTAAGCTGTAACGCTATTATAAGGTATGCAAAGAAGCTGCTGATGCTCCATCTAGCAAAATCTGATGGTTTCCATTTGTCAGTTCCTCTAATACAAGGTATACTTTTTTCTACTCCTTCCTCTGGCACCACGTTCCCATTTCTGTTACGTCTTGTGTTACAGCCTCTAACTTCTACCTGCCCTGTTTTCCATGTCCTGATGGATCAGATTTTTGACTTTTTTTCTTCCATACAAACCTGCTGTTCTTTCTCATTGCTGCTATTTTAACATCTTTTCTCGAGTTTTTGTCCTGATGTTCCTTCTAGCTTGCTAGAATGTTATCTGGTGTTTTGTTTCTTCAAGCTACCCAGCTTCTTCTGTCTTTCTGAAATCACTGTTCTCTTTCTAACAACTACAGCCATTATTTTATGCTGCCAATCTTCTCTTACTCATGTTTATTTTCTTTCTGCCTTTACCATAACCTTAGAGATTTACCATCTTTCTTCCTCCCCCCCCCAATTTTTTTTTCCATGGACTCATATGCTTTTTCTGGATTTAGATAATTCTGTCACCAAGGTAGGAATCCCCGTTTTTTGTTGCAAAGTAATTCACAGGAAAATATCTGAAAGAAAACTCATAAACTTGCATCATAGGTGTAATTTAAGGCAGTGAAGTCTGTGATTCTTTGATTTTCCATTTTCTAGAGTATAATTTGCTATATGAAATAAGGATATTCATTGTTCGTCTTAATGATAAGCTGAAGAATGATTTTAGAAATTCTTAAGTGATGGGATCTACCTGAATGGGAAAAGATATTGCTGTACAAATTTTCAAGGCTTCTTACTGTGCTGTGTTGATAACAGCATTCCCATGGCCCAGCCCCTGCCATTTTCAATGATATCATTCTGACAAGTTTTCTCTGCAGTTATGTTAAATGCTTAGGAAAAGATAGACGGTTGTCTCTTGTATCTGTTGATGTTAAAGAGAGAAGGTTTGGAACATGCTGTACTCAGGAAATCCTGAATTAGTGAAGTACTGCAGACATGTCAGAGGAAGGAAAGTGTTCTGGCATGTGCCATGTTTCCCACAAAGCTTTCTCTTGTAATGTAGATGTGAGAGAACTGTGTGGGTTTTTCCCAGTGGAACAGGTTATCTAAGCAAAGAGGACAGTTGCTCATGAGACCTCACTGAAGGATTTGGTCTCTACAAATGAATACAGCTTTATAAATCTTTGTATGGATTGGCTATGCGCATCTGTGACTTAACAAAAATGAACTATCTCACTGACAATATGTATTGCATGTTAGCTTTCCTGCTTAATTTTCCTTTTCTACTCTAGTGTTCCTTTTCAATTACAATTAAAAAAGTGAAACGTGGTCTCTTTAAAGTTGAAAGTCAGTGTTACTCTCATCAAGTTGCAGTCATGAAACGAAATTCTTGTTTACGGAATACAGAGGGGTTTTTGTGTGTTGCTCAGTTTGCAGTAAGGTTTTACAAACAGAAATGTATCTTATGTTTTTGAACAGAGGAACATTTTGGTTTAAAAAATAATATCCTTTTACAAAACCTAAAACCAGTGGAAACATTTGCTTGATTTTTATAAATTCCAATAGTTTTGTTCTGGTATAATCATATTTCCTTTTGGATGTTGGTCATTGTAGTGCTTTACTTGTATATGAAAACAAGAATATGAAACCACGTAGAAAGTGAAACAAGTTCAGTAAATTGCCTCAGCTGTGATTAGAATAGAACTTTTAAACTGAGTTTGCTTCAATGACAGTAATTTGTTATCTTGAGGTTTTTCTCCAACATATAATGACTTGTTTTTTTCCTATGACAATAAAATAAAAGGGAGTAGCTTTACTATTTTTCCTCTTCCTGTTAATAGTCTGTTCTGTGATCTACCTTATTGCTTTGGGCTTGCAGGATGCTCACAGTTTTGCTCAATAATCACTTGTTTTCCTTTAGGAATATAGTGTATAGACAGGTTAGCCGTTGTATTAATATGTCATGTCTTAGAAAAGAACTGAATGTCCACAGCTTCCAAATGTTCCCATTCCTCTAAAGTTCTCATACAGTATTCCTGTGCTGTGCAACAGTATACACTTGTATAGGTATAAACAAGCTAACTTGTTAGCTAGCTTAAACAGAGAGAATGATCTAACTCTGCCAGCATGGTGTCCTATGTAGAAACAGAAGTCATTATGAGTGCGGGTAGTAACAGCTACATCTCTTCTGTTGACCTGTGCTCTCTTGTGATTGGTCTGGTAATTTAAAGCTAGCGTGGGTGTGTGATGTTTAGAAGCATGTACCAGACCAGAATTTCTTTTTCTCACTTGTCAAATAGGACATTGACAGTGGCTTTTTAAGTCTGTGTAAGAAATCTGTAACAGACCCGAATTTCAAAGGCCAGTAGTGGAACCATGAAAACTCAGCAGTTACTAGCCCATAACCTGATTCTTGTCCATCAAAGCTGGTGCTGTCCAAGGTAATAGTAAATTGTGTTTATGCTCAGACAGCCAGTTGTAAAGCGGGTCAATCCTGAATTCTGACTGGAATTGTACCACACAACATTATTATTATTATTATTATTATTATTATTATTATTATTATTATTATTATNTAATTGGAAGAATAGGGAGGTGATTCTTACCCTCTCCCCAGCACTGGTGATGCCACACTTGGAGTACTGTGTTCAGTTCTGGACTCCTCAGTACAAGAGATACATGGTCATACTGGAGAGAGTCTGATAAAGGGCCACAAAGATGATTAAGGGAGTGGTGCATCTTTCCGGTGAGGAAAGGCTGAGAGAGCTGGGTGTCTAACCTCAACCATTCAACAATTCAGTGAGACAAAGATTCTTTTAAATAAAGGTGGGACAACGAAACATCTTTAGTTGGGGTTCTTCCCTTCAGGAAATATATAAATAAGACATTAGAGGTTTCCTAATTTTACAGACTCTATTATCTACAGAAAGAGCTTAGTCTTCAGGGGACTGAGCCCTTAAAATTGACCAGTCTTACTCCTCAAAGATGAGCAAGTTGTTGATCTATATAAAGGGAACTTGTAATGAGTTTCACCAAGTTATCCAGGTTCTAGGGAAGGCAGATACCTACTTTCCTAATGTAGCTGAACACGGTATTTCTGTTGAAATCCATTGAATTTTGACAGCCTACTTAACCTGATACTTTGAAGTTCTCCCTAGGTACCAATGTCCACCTTTTAGGTATCTGGTATCCTTCAAGATCTGTACTTCAAGGTTCAGATCTTTAGCCATCTTCGATAGATGATGGTTTCTTCTTTTAGAAATTCTTCTTTTAGAAATGATCTTAGAAGAGAGAATTCTTCCTTGATATTGGACTTCAGTCTAAAAACACTAACCTTTATGTGACAAGTTTCTGCATCTTCATTTGAATCCCTTTGCTTTTCTGGTTAGCACTGAAGATTCACTGAAGGAAAATAGTTGATTCTCATGAGGAAGTAATTTTCTCCAAATTGAGCTCTCTTTCCCCCCTCTGTGTTAACAGTCAGTCTTTTCAGGTGACATGTCTATAAATAAAAGAATTTTCTTAATGCCAGTCCTGGTAAGCTAGGACCTGCCTTCTAAACAGAACTGAAGAAAATCTCCCTTTTTAGGTCTGGAATGTAAGCAGTTACAGAATTTCATTGTCTGGAATGCTTGACATTTACAAGCTAGCTTTCCTCAGCCAGGTATTGTAAGGTTATTTACAGAACTCAAGTTTTACCACTTGGTAATTTTAAAACTATGTGATTTTATAATTTTTTTTCAGATGTTAATAATTCGATTCTACAGTTGTATTTTATGTAAGAATATTGATTTAAATATATGGTATATAAAAGCTTTTTAGCAATTTTACTGTGTGAATATAATTAAAAGGAATATAAATGTCATGTAGAAAACCTCATGCAACTTCTTGGTTATTTTCCCATCTGAGTTTCTGCTTTAAGGACAGTCCTAATCTTCAGGATTATTCTACTAACAGCACAGAGACGTTATTTTCTTGTCTGCTAATAAATTTGCCTTCTACCCTGTTTTAGGTCAACATGTGATTTATATAACTGTTACCTTTTAAAATTTGACCAGTGATGTAGAAAATTTAATTTCCTTTTTTGTGTGTGTTATTAAATGTTAGTTTAAAAAAAAGTGTAATATTAGATCTAAGTGTGGGTCTTGACTCTGATGATGACTTTTTCCCTAATCTGGGGAAAATCATCTTACCTGTCACTTCTATTTTCTACATATTGTATGTTACGGAACTATTATGTTTTGTAAAATGTTAGTATTGAGGAGTAAGAGCAGAGGCTTATGAATTGTATAGACTGCTTGGATGCTGGTCATTGAGTGCAGTGAATTACTGTTGTTCTCATTAATTTATTGATTTAGTGTCAACTTATGTTTTGCTTCAGCTCATTCGTAAAGGATATACATCTTCTTTTCAAATACGAACAACTGTATTTAAATTTTTATGTAATTGATTAATCATTTAGTAATCTGATTATAAGAGATGCTATGCGCAGTGATGTTTTAAAGTCCTTGCAACAGAACTAAAAGTGAGCCCATATTATACCTTATCATGTCTTTCAGAAGTCATGGAAATTGTCCAATTGCCATTTTTTATTGTGTTATGGAGTGTATTTACACTATTTTGGATGCCTTTAGCAACATACAAGTTATTATAGATAAACTATGAGACAAATGTGTAATTATCCCGCTAAAATGGAAAATGTGTTTGGTGTAGTTGTTCAAAGAGCTTGAACTGCACTCTGAATGGCTGTTTTAAGAAAAATAACTTTCATCTGGAATCATAGACTTGTTTGAGTTGGAAGGGTGCTCCAGGGCTCTTGTCCAATCTCCTGCTCAAAATAGGGCCCACAATGATTTTAGACTAATTTGCTTAGGGATTTTTCCAGTCAGGTCTTGAAAACCTCTGAGAATGGAGATTCTGCAGTCTTTTACAAGATTCCCAGATGATGTTAGCTCATTTCTGTGTCACAGAGTATTTATCAGCACCAATGCAAAAGATAAGTAAGTAAGTAGAACCTTGTTAATTAAATTTGAAGGGCCTGCGTAATGGAGCAGTTTCTGGGAAATGTGAATGGTTATTGAAGGTGGCTAAATAGAACGGCTATTTAAACCACAGGAGCTTATATATCAGTTCTAAACCACAGTATATTTACACTTCATAGTATCTGTGGTAAACAAAGAAAAAAGCAGGATGAAAGCCAATGCATCTGAAGGAAAACCAAAGAAATTGCAATTGAGAGTGGCTTTTATAGCCCACTTTGTTTGGATTTGCTTGAACCCTTAGTATTATAAATGTTAGTAATGAGCCATATCCAGACAGGTTTATCTGTTTCTTTTCGTATAAACCTGTTTTCCTCCCACATGATATATCGCATGATTGATGTCAAGATTGGTTTGAGATGTAATTGATTCAAAAGGCTTTTGCAAGGATTTCTGACATCTATTTGAAGAATACTCATTAAAATCTAATAAGTGGGGTTTCTTTGTCCTTTAGTAGTTTGCTACTGTAGATCATCGCTATAAGTTTTCTGATTATTTTTCTCCGGTTTTAGCAGTAAACTTCTTTTTGGAGACAGCTGAAAAGAAATATATTTTATTTCAGAAGAGATTTTCTAAGTTAAGTTGGATTGAAAATCACTGAGGTGCATTGAACTGGCCTTGCTTTTCTGTTTATCTTTTCCATTATGTACTGCAGTAGAACAACCCAGGATATGTTTTAAACTTTAAGTCTGTTTTACTGTTAAAATGCCAGAAGAAATTAAAGACAACTGATAAAAGAAAGGCAAAATAATGATTTTTCTCAAGCACACAGCCCCTCCTCTGCCAAGTCAACATAAGGGAAGTACTGCAGCATGTAAGCCCATATGACTGTGCTCCTGAAGGATTGTATCATTTGCACTCAGGTGTCTTTTTGTGAACCATTCACTCATAGGATGCTGTTCAGATAGGACAGCTGTAAAACGTAAAGCAGCCTTGGCTTACTTGGTAATGATGGTAGCATAGTGATCCATCTGATAAAGCGTAGAGCCTGTAGGGTTCAGGAGTAGTTTGACTGTATTCCTGTGTTCTTGAATTACATAGTCAAAATATCTTTAGAAAAGCTGGATTTAATTTGAAGTTTTTTTGGCATATATGTTCATATATTCATATGGATGTTCACATTTTAGTTCAAACTTGAGTAAAGCTTTTAAGCACAAACAATGAGATTTTGTTCTTTTTTTTTGTTTGTTTTTATTTTTAAGCTTAAATTAACCTAGTTTAGATCTAGAAACTTTTGCTAGTATGTTAATGTTGATAATGAGTGTGAACTTTGTTTTACTCTTTATATATTCACAAAAAGTAGTGCAGACAGTTATCAGCAATTTTTTTCCATAGTACAGTCTTTTGTGTTCAATGAACAAGTAATAGATAAATTAGCAAAAGCATAGTGAAGAATTCCTGATATAGCAAATTTTTCTGCATGCAGGTCAAAAATCATAAATGATTTCCAAATTATAGTATTTGTTAAACAAGTACTTTTTTTAAAAAGAAATACATGTTGAAGAGAATTGTTGCCGTTTTCTGCAAGCACTGTTACAAAGAAAGTGTCTCATGTAGGAAAAAAAAGGATGACTCTAGACACTTGTAATGAAAAGTAGAGGATTTAAGACCTGTAGTAATTAGCTTGACTTCATCCCGGTCATCTAGCAGCTGTTTTAGCTAATTTTTTTGTGATCTTTATCTAAGAGCAATTATCATAATACCGAGAAAACTCACAGGCAAACTAAACAGAATGAAATGATATAATGCATTAGTCATGTAGGGCTCAGCTGACCTCTTTAATAGCTAGAAAATTAAGATGTCTTTTCTTCATCAGGTCACGTTGATTTTGGGTGGAGTTTCAAACAACTCATGTAGGCTCTGGTGTTTTTCTGTATCTGTGAGTGTATCTATCATCTGAGGATTATTTCTAGTACCTGCTGGAATTGTAACCTTCTTTTACCTGCTGTAACTCTGAGTGTGCTATTAAATTCATTTAGCAAGAGTATGTGGCAAAGATTTCTTACATTTTTGCATTGTTTCTTTTGAGAAGTCCATTGTGCGATTTGCTGCAGGCTGTCATTTTTGTCTGCCATCCAATGTATGTTGGCAAGAGGGTTGTATACTAGTCTTTGTGTCTGGTCACAGAAAAAAATTCATGCATCTCAGCCAGACCATTTTGTTATTCCTTTAGAATTAAAAGCATATGAAACAGATGCAGCTTAATAAGTATTTTTTTTTTATAAATAACATTTAAATAACTTAGAACAATAAAGTTCAAATACAACTTAAAATAAAGTTTAATGCTGTAACAACAGAAAAAAGCATGTATAAGGATGGAAAAACAATATTGAAAGCTGTATACCCTAACAGGAATTATACAAAAGATAGGATATGTTACATAAAAAAACTTAATATGTCTGAATTTTTGCTTCATCGTTATATAAAATGTTAATTTGTGAGAAGTGAGATGAAGTACCTTATTTATTCCTATTCTTATTTTACATACACTATTTGCAACATCTTTTAGAGCAGCATTAGGTATTTGTTTTCAGTAATAGATAGGAACATTTTGTAGTAGAGTAAACTTAATTTTTCCAAACTAACTCTTTTATCTGAATACAACAATAAACATTTACAAGATTATATAATTTTTTCTGATCATATAGTTTATGTATAGGATATCAGTTTCTTGGGAAAGTATTTAAAATACTGCTCAGCCTCCACATTTACTATTGACTTGATAATCTGACAACTCATTCCAGCAGCCTTAAAGTCTGACATATTTTACATAACATTATCATCTGCTTATTATTATTATAGCAGCCATATTTAAGAAGCAGATAGGTTTTTTAAATAAAATATTATCAGATAATCAAGTCATGACTTATTCTTCAGGGTAAATTAATTTAAGAAACTACCCAGTTACAATGACTAAGATAATGATTGTACAACTCTTTAGAATTTTTTACAACTTTTAGTTAGTAAATCTGGTTTTGTGTATATTTTCAAATCTTTTTCATGTAGTCTCTTAAAAATAAACATAAATGCGCAAGTCCAGCTTGTTCAGTTTCTCAGTAGTATTCCAGCCTCTCTTGATACCGTGTCAAATAGTCTTCTTAAAAATAATCTTCCTGCTGGAACTAGTTCTTTATAGGTCATTCGTGATTAAGATATTGCCAGAGGAAGAAAGTGGGATGCTCTGTGTTCTTTCTTTGTTTTTTTACCTTTCATGGGGACCCCTTTGTGGTTTAATGTAACAAACATCTCCTTTCCTTTGTGTGTCCATTTTGCAGAAGCATATGTATTGTAATGGTTTTCTTCTATCAGTTCTATGAAGTTGCAGTCCTCATTGCATACTTTCTGTTGAGAGTAAATAATAAAATAGAGTAAAATGAGTACCTCTTAAATACTTAGATTAGATGAGATAAGAGAAGAATATGCAACATTATTAATATTTTTAATAAATAAATTGAACGTCTGAAATCTGAGTGTTGAGTATTTTAGCTTTTTCTATTCCCCCTTAGTCTTCCACATTTTTAAAAGGTCTGTAAGCTCTAATCACTGAATTTATTAAATGGACATAAAAGTCTCCAGTGTGGGATGTATGGGATAAGTACAGAATACATTTTAATTTTTTAGGAATCTATTTTATCCAAACTATACAAATGCTACATCTAAAAACATGTGTCTTTAAGATGGTATGTGATAATTGTACACACAAGAGAACTTATATCCATACCTTTCCATAGAGTCTTCCTGACTTGTTCATTGCCAGAAAGTATTCACTTTCCACTCCCTTGATTGCCACTATTCCAACCGCCACTGTTCGGATTTCTAGAATACCTGCAAAGCACACAGTAAGGGCTGTAAAATGGTGGATTGTTCTCCAGTCAACTTAGAAGGTTTTGTTAAACTAATATTCTGTAATATGGCTGTGTTTCTTGAAAATCAGCAGCAATATTTCTTAAAACAACAGAAACATTATTTATTCATGTGAAGAAAGGGCTAGACTGTAAAAATCCTCTGTATGTGCTGATATCTGCACATAGACACTTAAAAAATTGTATGGTGATAATTTTTGTACTGAAGTTGCGATGTTGCTGTAAGTAATTTTTCTGTTTTCAAAGAATCAGTGTATCTTAGAATTTATCGGGCTCAGGGTTTCACTTGGAAGAATTACATACATAGCCATCAAGGTTCACAGAATTTGTGTAAAGCCTTTATTTTGAAGCAGTATCATCTTGAAAGAGTGTAAACCTTAGAACTTGCGAGTGATAGAAAACAGATCACAGTGTCTTAAATAAGATAAAGTATTTGCTTGACCTTTGTATGTTTTTATGACTGATCGGAGCTGTAAAGATACATGTATTTGAAAATCATTAAAAGCTACTCTGAGAACTTACTTATTTGAAACAGAAAATATTTAGAGTTGTTTTCTATACATTATTTTCATCTTGCTGATGTATAGCTGCAATAGCTTTCTGTACTCACCATGATACATTTGAGTTATCTGCAACATAAAAAATACTCTTATGTTAATAAAAAAACCCAGTCAACTGAGCAAAGGCAAGAGGATGGTGTAAATTATTAAGGACCACCAGATTATTTTCAAGCTTAAATTCTTATTCTTCTGAGTTTGAGCTGTTTTCTTCTATATTGAGTCACCCACAGAAGTGTGTACAGTAGCAACTGTACTGCCACTCGTGCTCCAAAATGGGGACTTTCAAAGCCAGTCAACTCTAGGCAAATTCCAATAGCTAAGCAGGGGGGAGAAAAATGAGGAGAGAGAGGCTTGTGTTACGTTGTCACATGAAAGATGACCTTCCTTACGAGCAAAATACTTTTTTTCACTTTCAAGTTTGTATTGACTCTTCACAGCCTCCACACATGATAATAAGTTTTCATTAATTTGCTTTTTTTAGAAAGGCATGAAATACATATGTTACTTCTCCTTCCCTATACTTTTTTTATGTCCCGATGCCCTTTGCTTTCTTTACTGTACTGTTTTGCTCTCTTCTTTTGTATTACTGATATGTGAGTCCTAGCCTACCAGTAGATCAGTTCCCTCTTCCCATGGTGTGTGCCCTGCTGGGTGTTCATCTCTGAACACTTATACTTCCATGCTTCTCTATAATGCTAAGCCAACTTTAAGCTTTTAGAATTCTTTGACAAGTTCACTCAGCTGCAGGCCTAGCAGCAATTCTTACAGAGGATAATTTCTAACTGAAACTTACAAAAATTATATTAACTTTCATTTAAATTTCACTTTAGAAAACCACAGTGAGGCTGAAAAACAGATGAACATCTGCATCTAGCCAAACAAAGAACATAACAGTGGAAGGGATCTCTGGGTCATCAAGTCCAGTGCTCTGCTAGCCTGGGAATTGCATCAGATAATTCTCTTTTCATAAACTTTGCCAATACTAAATTGGAGTTGTTATTTCTTTGCCCCCAGTGTTTCCGCCGAAGGCTGTTCCAGAGTTTGATTTATTTTAATGGCTAGAGACTGTAGTAATTTGCAATCTGCATTTTTTCAACGACAGCTTATATCCATTTGTTCTTTTGCCTGTGCCTGCCATTAACTTAAGGAGAGGGTTTTTAAAAAAAAAAAAAATCCGTTTGAGTTTTCTATTTATACGGAATTTTAAAAATGAAAGATTCAGAGTGGCTTTTTAAGACAAGTCATGCTAATAGGAATTGAGAATTCCTTGAGTAAGCTGATGTTGGCTGAATTTTCAGTTGTAAGAAATACTACTACTTTTAAAAAGGAAATGCCAGAAGCGTTTGTCCAAGGCAATATTATTACTAAAGTTTTTACATTAATCTTTAGCTTGTTTTTTTCGTGGATGGTGACATTCAAACTAACTTGAAGGAATTACTTTATTTTGTGTTTGGGTGCTTGTATTTCTGCTTTATTTTCAGTTAAGACATAAGTGTCTTTCGTGTGGAAACTTTACGCTATCCATAATTGTATATATTATAATTAAATATATAATTTGTTACAGGTTAGCATTTGGGGATGTAAAAATATTTCAAATGTGATTTTACAGCAAATCTGAATGACAAAATAAAATGTTATCTGTCTAAGTAATAGTCTACTTACAATTTACAAGGGCTCTGCATGTGAGAGATTTATTGTATTCAGATATTTACATGGTTTTTCATCTTACTTGTTAAAATCAAAGTGTGCATAAAAAGCAACACATTTCAGTTAGAGAGATAATTTGAGATTCATAAATTGTTATGCATATTCAGTACTGTTTGCCATGTTATTGTGTGCTTTTCACAATTTTAAGCAATTATTTGTCTCCAGAATTAGGCGCATGTCTCTCATAAACAACATTTGACACCCTAACTCAGAGATTATATGAAATCCAAAGTTTTAGATCTTTGAATGGCACTTTTCTAATGATACTCTCTGTGCATCTCTCCATAAAGTTTAGTGAGGGAACACCACACAAACTCTCCAGTAACTTCGTTGCATTAAAAATGTTGTAATATTAGCAGTGTAAAGAGATAGAAAAAAGACCCTGGAGCATGCAGTGGAAATAGAACTTGTGTATTCTTGTTTCATTGCTCAGACCACATCTATCTCAGAATAAAATGGCCCATCATAAACTGCATATGCTCATTTTTCTGTTCCCAGTTCTAGATCATTTCTCATCCAATGTGTCTTAACGTAACCCCGAAGGAGAAACAAAGCATGAACTTTCCTTTTCCAGCAGAGCATTTATGTGATTTAACTCTCTGAGGCAGCATCTTGCATGCACTTTAGTGTTTGATGTCTGAATCATAACAAAGTTCCTCTCTCTGTTTTAAGGTGCATGAGAGAAGTTCCTTAAGCAATGACACAACATACTGTAAGCTCCCTTTTCTTCTGTTGGAGGTTGTGCATCAGTGATTCTTCTGTTCATTTCAGAAATGTAGCATTGCTGCAATTAATTGCATTGTTTTTCTATAAAATAAATTATGTAGGAAATGGAAATACAATTTTTAGGAAACTGGAAAAAGTGGGACTTTGCTGTATAGTTAGAACTGTGATAGCTGATTTTAGCTGAGAATTTAATTTATGATCTTTCTGTATATAGTTTTTTGTATGGAACTCACTTGTTTTGTTAATTGCAAAATGTCATGCACATATATGAATTTAAAATTTCTTCCTTTATGTACACAAGGTATGGAAAGAAAATATTAAGGTTGAGAAGTCATACACTGAAAGTTTATTAGTTTATCAGTAGTAGTACTGCAATTGTATCACATGCTTAAATATAGTATCGGAGGTCTCTCACAGGACCTCACAAACCAGGAAGACTGATTCTTGTGTATTCAATTTAATACAGACAAAAATTTCAGTACTTTAACTGTTTTACAAGGTGTTTCTGAATATATAAGATGCACATCTATTGTGCCCTGCATAATTCTCAAAGCACGAGTTCTTTGACAAACTATTTAATGGAATCTTTAACACTTATAAACAACATAATCTCACTGTGAAAACATCTAAACTACTTTTCTATGTTTTTTAATTCTCAGCTTGATATATAAACACTCAACACAAACTTTGTGGGTAAAGAGATGTGTGAATAATAGATATCACTGTCTCTTCCAATTACAATCTTATAACTTATATTTAAATTTAAAAATGAACTTTTGTATTATCCCATTATCATAGCACCAAAGCAGGAAATTCCTGAAGGATATGAAGGATATACCAAAGAATAAAAGAATGAATTTATAAATACAGAAAATAAACTCTATTTTCCCCTCTTTGTTTAATTTCCTTACTGTGTATCTATTAAGTCAAGATATCACATTATATTACACTATATGTCATTGTAGTCATATTGGTCTGTCTCTTATTTTGTACATGTTCCTGGTACTCAATAACTGTATGAGAAATTACATAATGGTAAACAGACACTAGGATGTGTTGTTGCAGATAGGAACCTCATCCATTAGTAGGTGTCAAGGTAATAAAACTGTTCAGCAAGAATTTTGGCCAATTGCAGATATTTCCCATTTCTTCTGTACTTTCTGTAATCATCTGCTACTGCTGATTCTTGCCAACAGAATGTTGGGGTAAATTAAATTTGGATCTGTGCTGATATGGTTATCCTTGTGCTCTTAGAGTGTATGGTTTATTATACAGTTGTGACTGCTACATTCAGCCAGATCTGTGAATGTGATCTTTTTAGTTAATTAGGTTTTTGTTTGTTTGTTTGTTTGTTTGTTTGTTTTTTAAATACAATTTAAAAAAAAAAAAAACTCTTTTTTTTTTTCTCTGCTCTTTTCTTTCATTTTGGAAATCTGCATCGTTGCAGTGTCATTAATAAGATTAGCCAGGAAGAACATTTGGTGTATGGCAAAGTAACCCAATAATCNTTTCATTTTGGAAATCTGCATCATTGCAGTGTCATTAATAAGATTAGCCAGGAAGAACATTTGGTGTATGGCAAAGTAACCCAATAATCTCATTTTTCTGTAAGTGCAGGGAGAGCTTTGCTTCTGAGTAAATGATGCTATTAAATTCAACAATAAAACAAAATTATACTCTAAAAATTAGCTGCATAAGGATGACTATCTGAGTTAAGCAACTCACCAAAGCTAAAGAGTGTCTATTCCAGTATAAGATTTTTTGACTGCTTTTAAGACATGAAATAAATTAACGTGTATTAGTTTCATGGCTCTTCTGCTCCTCTGAGCTTCAGCCTTCATGCTAATTCTTGTTAGCTGATTAATTGGAAGGAAGTAAATCTCTGTATCCACAGAAAATTGGTAATAGAAGTAAACCTGTTCAGTTATGGTTTTAGGCATTTTTTATACGTGAAGACAAAAATTCTGTCCTCATTAAGGTGAATTGTAAGATTTCAGCTAACTCAGTAGAGCTGAGATTTTATCCTTATGGTAGTTCCTTCAGTGAGGCAGGAGATGTATAATAAGCTAAAATCTTTTCAGAAAAAAAAAAAAAACCAACAACACAGAAATAGAAGAAAATGCTGAAGGGGCACAGATGTGAGATTTGTCTGTGCCAGTTTCTAAGTGTCAGTATATGTAGCATCAGACACTCCAGTGAAATGATAAAGAACTACAATCAACAGTCTGAAGTTCTACTAAAGAAAACAAACCTCCTCTCCTGAGTCTAATAGCATACCGTTCCTTCTCTTATATTAGAAAGTCCTTTCTTATGTGCTATATCTTGAAGTAAAAAGTTCTAATCCTATCTCTATTCATGAAAAGGAAAAAGTCACCCAGGTAGGATAGGAAAGAGGAAATTCATATATATGTAGGTTGTTTCATTTCAATATCCTCAGTTTAAAAATGAAAATGTAAACTATGTTTTTCAGTTACTTTATCTAAAGCGTCCACATAAAAGTTCAGAAGAGGTTTAAGAGAAGACATGAATATACCACAAAGTAATTGGGAAAGAAATCAGATTAAAGCCAGAATGAGAAAAAAAAAACTGGAAATGGGCATGCAAAATTGAAAACAACTGTAATTTCTATAAAATCAGGATGACATTCCAGACAATTTTATATGTTTGCATGGTCAGTGTTACAAATGTAGCTTAAAATTTCTGTAGCAAAGGGAGTTTCCTACACATCTGAAATTCTGTCCAGCCTAAGTAAAAGCTAGTAAGCTGAAGTGCGCTATATTTTCCCTTTAAAAAAGATGACTGTGGATGCTGTCAGCAGCTTTGGTGCAAATTAAATAACAGACAGTTGATATAAAATCCATCAGGACAAAAAAAAATCCAACAACAAAAAAAAAGGAGCAAAACAACCCAACAGTTTTAGTGGGTGAAATCTCTCTCTTTTTTTTTTTTTTTTGGAGACAATTTTCATAATAAATGAGTTGAGTTTCCTGACATTCTACTCTAGAATGACAGTTGCTCAGTACTTTACAAGTAGACACTTTTGTGTCTGGACTTATTCCATGACTGTGGCCTGGAACACAGGACAGTACATCAGGCTGGAAATTTATGTAGAAAAATGTAGCATTTAGCTACATCAAAAAATTGAGCATTCTTGTATGAGATAATTCTTTCCTGACAAGTGGCATTTGATAATATTAGCTTTCATCACCTGGTATTCAGTATCTTTTTCTGATTTAATTAATATTTTCACATTAAAATATTTTAATCTTCCTTTTATTTGTTAACCTCCTTTGCTTTTACAACACAACAATACTGTGACCTTTTCTTTGTTTTAATAAATCTTTGCTTTTATTGCTACACAATCTGTTTACACATTATATTAAGCTACTTTCTAACTGTAAGTGGCCATAGCTGAATAGGCAGAGTTTCTTTGTGTTTGCCTGTAATATTCTGAAATAACAATGTCTGATCTATAACAAAGCAATGAGAGCATTCTGATTTAGCAAAATTGGGGCATTTTGTCTTTTCTTTAATAATTTTTAAGCCAAGAGGCTGAAAGAGCAATTGCAATTCTTGCTTTTGAGAGCTGTAAGGAAACCAGTAGGAGCAGCACATTGCTAAAGATCCAGTGGGTGGTAACAACCTGTCTAATGGGTCTTTGGAAGAGGAGATCAGAACCACCCAGCTTGATATCTTTTCACATGCTGGGGAACTGCCCCATATGTTGAATATTAAGTTGGGTCAGGATGAGGTCTTGAAGTGCGTATTGTGTTCAGTTCCTCATCAGCTAGCTCTTTTTCCAAACATTTCCTACATTGATGATATCCCCTCCATGTCTGTCTCAGAGTGTTTCTGGTCACTGCTTCTCAATTTGTGGTATTTACAGTACTTTATTTTTTGGGGCTCTCTGTGTGCTAAGTTAAAAAAAACAATCTATTGCTGCTTTTTAATGGTAAGGAGGTTGGCACTGACAGGTAAGCACTTGGGAGGAACGTCTTTGTGAAACACCCTTTCCTAGGCAGAATTGTCTTAAGATAAAGTATGTGGATTCTCAAATAGGGAAAGAGGCAGCAGAAAATACTTCGATGGAGAATAAGTCTAAATAAAATGAAACTTCTAAATTTTGCTAAGTTGTGTTTCTAATCTAAATATAGAGCACATATTTATGAATTCAAGTGACCTTTGCAGATGATTTAAGGCTAAGAAGAGAGCTGTCATTGTTGCTTAAACAGGGAGCGTTTAACGGCATTTAATGAAATGTGTTCTTTTCTTATAATATTACTATGTTAATGTTTGTGCCTCTTAAAGCAAGAAACTAGAAATCACAGAGGTCAATCATACAGTATTTTGGAAAGCTTTCATGTTGTTTTGGTGTCCATGCATTCAGTGAGTCAGCACAGTAAATACATATTATACTCAAAATATTTTTCCAGAGAAATCTATCAGTACTTGTTTCCTGAAAGTAAATTAATATTTTTCTTGGGTAGTTTTTTTAAGTCACTGGTTTCAGGAAACATTGCCCCTTTCTTCTTGTTTCTAAAAAATTGTGTGTGTATTGTGAAATATTTCTTTTTGCTTGTTATTTTAATTCTTAGTAATATTTTTAAATGGATTAATTAATTATTTTTTTACCTTTTCCCATTATTAAATTTTAATTGATAGAATGTAGAATTTGCATTTGTGTTTCTTACTGCCCTTTTCAAGAGATTGAAAGAGTTTCCCACATGGTATTTCTTAGAACTTTTGCTCATAAGCTTTATGAGTAGAAATAGATATACAGGTATACGTTATAATAGTTTTCAAAGCAGACATTCAATTGTCTCCACCCCAGGGATCTTCTCTCTATTGATATGATTTTAATAAACAGTTAATTATGGCAACAGAAAACAAGCTGGTACATACATTCACTATAATCTTCCTTTTTTTAACTATCATGTATTTGCTTCTCCTTGTGATATTCAGAATTTGAGTTCATGGCATAAAACCATGAAATACATTGCTACTTATGGCATGGGCCAATATGAAAGGATAAAAAAGCTTTTATTTAGAGCTGTTGTGCTGTATCCCTGCATGCATTTGCATTGCATCTGTAGACTATCTGAAGCACTCTAGATATGAATATGATTGTAAAAATGATCTGCACATAAACAATGAATCTGCCAATGATTTTCATTAGAACAGTTGAAGCTACTGTATCAGTGAGGTGCCAGACATCTGGATATCATGGACTAATATCCAAAGCATTCAAAACTCCTGCTTTGTCCCGTGTGTAATTTCCAAGCTGTAGTTGTCTGAGGAAACATCATTAGTGATGAGAGCTATTCCTTGAGAACTTGATGCAGCGTACAGGTCATGCATCCTCAAGTAGAAGAATTCATGCACAAGATTTAGTCTGTGTGCAGAATGTTTCCTTAAGCATAAGTAGCTGATGTTTATTTAACTTTTTGCAGTTCATTGGGCAAAAAAACAGTAGGCATGCTGTATTAAAAAAGGTCAAATAATTGCTAAACAGAAGTCTGTCTCACTGGACTTTCATTTATTGATAATTTTTAAGATTCCTTACTTGACATTACATTATCCATAAATTCCTCTACTTTTATGCCAGTCCTAAAAACTGATTAATACATGCCTTGCTAGATAGAATAACTTTATAATAAAGATTGAACTAGTGGTATTCAACAGGTCACAGATAAATTAGTTATGGAATTTGAGCCATGTCAAGGTTTCTGAAAGAAACTGCTAACTTGATAACTCTGTGAAGATAGTACAAAAAACTGCAAGATGAGAACCAAACAGAAGAGAGAAGGTAAAACAGGGAACTAAAATGACTGTTTAGAAATGCTGTTGTTTTACTTACAAGATCTGTTCTTTGCATGTGTACTTGGACTTGTGGGTGTTTACCTTTATGACAGAAAAGGAAGGAGTAAGCTAAGTTCTGCTTTAAGTCTGCATCGTTCAAAGTATTCACACGGTTTCGCATGCATCATCAAAGGAATAATCTGGGTTTCTAGGTATATATTACTGGCACCACAACACAAAAAGAAAAGTCTGGTTTGAACTTTCTGATTGATGTTTAGGAAATACACCTCCTTTTTCCTTAGTAACTTAATATATTTGATCTGCAGTGGGAAATATTAAAAGCTATAATAATTTTTCCAGTTACTTTTGAAAGCGAGCAAATGTAAAGCAGTGCTCATCAGTTTACAACACTCAGTGAAGCTTACCTCTACTAATTACTGTAGTGAGAATATCAGTGACCCTATTGCAATGTATTATTGCTGAGGAGAAATAGCTTGGAATTTCTGAGTATCTTTCCTTACTGTACAAACTCTTTGGCCTCTGTTTTGTATTAACTCTCTGCTAATGTTGGTGAGTTAGGTTTGTAAATCAAATGCTTCATTCTAAATGGTGGTGTAATAAGAATCGGTGTAGGACATACAGGCTCTAAATTGCCTTCTCTCCTTCTCTATATGTCTCTTTGGAATGCTAGCACCGTGGACCACTGTCTTCCAAGATTTCTCTTAATTTGATCTTCGAAAGAAAAACGGTGTGACATTTTTCACTGAAGTAGATTGTAAAACTATGGAACTTTTCAATTTAGAAGTGTGACCTGTGAATGGCAGTATATAATAACAAGCTGCCCCAGGCAGCCATTTACTTGTGTATTTCTCATTAAACTTAGTAGAACCCTTCACTTTGCTGATCTCCACTGTTCATTTCATATAAATATTTTCTTGATCGGTCTCTTACACAGCACATAGTCATTTCTCATTTGAGCAGGAAACTACATTTCTCTTCAATAAAAATTGCCTTGCAGCTAGACATATGGTTATAATGAAAAATAATATTATTTTTTAGAATTAATGGTGTCATGTAAAATCCAAGTCTTAATCCTCAGTCTGAAAAAGTACTCTCTTGTTACAGCATTAATAATTTACTGATATTAAAAATGGAAAAAAGGGAGGAATGACTGTTTTCAAAATATAATTGTTTCTAAGCAGTAAGAAAATTAATGATTTAATAGTTTAGTGCTAAATTGTACAACAAACTTTCACTACAGCTCAGATGAAGTATATTTCTGGTATTTAAATCTTTGTGCCAATTTCAGAAGAATAAATTACCTTCTCATCTTTGCAGACTTTTACAGTCTGGCTTCAAAATAGCAAAAGCAAATGTAAAATGCTGCTAATTACCGTTTTCACATCAAAATGAGATGCATCCATTTAGTTCTGCAAAACTTCCCAAATATAGAATTTCAGTGCCAAGAGCTATTTTGATCATCTGAAACTTGGAACATAAGACCAGAACCTTCTGTCTCTCCAAATTCTTCTGTAACGCAGAAGTCTTTAAATATATTAATTTGTTCTTTGACATTTGTTACTGTGCTATTTGGTGTTTTCATCTAATAAAGAGCTGGTGTCTTGGTGTCCTGCCCAGTCATCATTGCTAGGCACATTTCCTTCCCCTTTTCCTGGGTAGAATTAGTGATCATATAAAACTAGTCGTGTGATTTCTATGCAAGACTTTTTCTTCGGGTTTTTTTTTTTTTTTTTTTTTTTAATTAGGAAAAGAGAGGTGCATACTCCCATAATTTCTCAGTGTATAGGAAATGGGTCTATTCATTATCTGAACTGTGTTCTGAAGACCTTCAACTCCAGGTGCATTTCATGTGCTAATATGGCTTATCACCTGTAGAAGCTGGCTGCAGGCAGTTGCAAAGATGGCATAAATATAACATGGCACTTTGTGCTGGACTTACTCAGTTAAGTGGGGCAAAAATACATCCAAGACAGTTCTTCTTTTTTATATGAAGTATTTGTTCACCCTCAAGGTCTAGCTGGTTTGTTTAGTGTATTGTACTGTCTCCAGCTGTTCCTGTGGCAGCTTTTCTGGACCCTGAAACAAGCTTGACAGAAGAAATAGCGGAGTCGTATTCTGGAAACAAACTGAATCTAACAACTGCTTTCCCGTTCTCTCAGTGTCATTATTTAGAATTATACATTGCTGACAAATATTACTAACAGCTATTATTAAATGCTCATAGGATGATCATAACGACATTCTTGGTGCTGAAAACTGGCTTGTCAGTTTAAATATAAAATTAAATGTATTTTTAGAAGTGACAGTGTTTCCGAATATAGCTAATACAAAATGATTTAAAACCAGCAAAATTCAGAAAGTAGATGCATAAGAAGGAAGATGGCTGCTGTATTCCATAACCTGGATGTATGCTTAGGGGCCTCTGGTGCAAGAGCAAATTATTTTAAATGATTTGAAGTTTTGGGCAATATAATTTTGTTTCACAGTTAAGAGAGCGTTTCATGCAGAAACACAGCAATCCCTATTGCAAGGGACAGACATCTCTTCCCAGCTGAAGTAGTTATGTCAAATGTAGGGCAAGCTCTACTCAACTGAATTACTTTTAATTTGATTTCCCAATCAGATCTGCTACTTGGTGCAGGAACAGCTGAAACCAGACATTTAAATACACCAATTACAGTGCCTACAAGAGCACAAGCAGGCGGTACATTATTCCTTTCAAGGTACAAAATGCAAGAAGCTGCTAAGAAAATCGTACTAACCCCTTGCTGCACCACAGCGTGGGAATTGATAAAAGCCATCTGGCTCACTCTTTCTGCTTTCAAAACACTACTGGACATATATTTATGTAATGTGGTCCTTCAAATTGTTCTGCTTTGCTGCTGACAAATAATTTAGATTTAGTTGAACTTTCGAAATCTATATTAGACCAAACACTGAAGTATAAACTAATAGATGGAGAAAATAAATAAATAAACCAAACATCAAAATAAAAAACAATGTAATAATTTCATTCAATTCTGATAAACTGGGATTTTTGTATGTGGTGTTTCTCCTGTCTTCCTCAGTATAGACATCAAAATGTGTGCCAAATATGCATCAATCTTTTATTTATATTTTTTTTCCAAATAGTTTAGTAATTTCTTGTCTTAATTTTGCCTGGTGTCACTAATTTACTTCTACTCACACACTTATCTAAGATGAAGGCCTGACTTCAGGGAAATTAATAGAATGTTTGCCATTACACACAGGTAGTACTTTGAAACCTCTNGATTTACTTCTACTCACACACTGGTTTTACCAGTCTAAAAATTTTATCTAAGATGAAAGCCTGACTTCAGGGAAATTAATAGAATGTTTTCCATTACACACAGGTAGTACTTTGAAACCTCTCTCTTTCGTTTTACATGATCAGATATTTATAAATGTGTTACTCTCATGCAGTTAATCTTTAGTTGTCTTCTAGTTTTACAATTCTGTATCAAAATTGAGAAAAACAGTAGCCTCATCAGCAGTGGAGAAAATTGTTCCTCTGATTCAGGACTGATTTCTATTACCAGAGCAAATATACTCTGGGAGTTGTAACCAAATTTCTCTTTTATTGTGTATTTATTTGTGTGATTTTTTTAGTCTGCCTTTTTAAATTCAGCTGAGTTATCCAGTTTTAATGTCAGGGCGGGGTTGTTTTTTTCAGTTTTGACTTCAGCTGCCAAGATGAAGTCAGGTGTTAATGATTTTGAGTTTGATGATAATATAGTTGCACGCTTAGTTTTGCCCATGTGCTTAATATCAGGAAGCCGGTGAGAAAACTATTGCAACTAGTGTTTTGGAAATTTATTCTGCAGTTCACAGCCTTCCTGTGCTTTGCGTTTCTCAACTGTTACATACAAATAACATCCTAGTTTTTTTAGTGAAAGTTACTTGTACTCTTAAAGTAAAATAAAGGACTCTAGAACTAAGGGCAGTGCACATTCCAGTGTGTTGTGATAGAATAATAGGATGTTATCTTCTGAAGAGAAGTTATCCTTCATAGCTAAAACATAAAAAGTCATGCAATAAAGGTAACAGTGCTGAACAGTTACCAGAGCATAGGATTAACCAACTTACATGAAAAGTTTCTTTCAAATCTTTCTTAACACATTTTTATTACGTTGTTGATTTGTACACAACCCAGTTTCATATTGTTTTGTTTTAATTTTTATATCCCCATGTGTGAAGTTATGTTTATTTCAATTAAACTATCATTGTTTTATCAACTAAAGCTATATAAAGGAGACATAAAAGGTAAATGATGAAGTTTGAAAGCTGCCTTGCATTATTGTATGCTATTCCAGTGCATTATCACCAATAACCCCACCTACAGGCCAGTTTAAAAGAGGGGTTTTCATATGTAGCTAATGGTGCTTAACTCCAGCTTTAGTTATCAAAAGATTCTTAAAAGCCTAGCCCTTACTGATTTAAAAGATCAAGTCTCCTAAAAAGATTTTTAAAGCATTTTGGCAGAAATTTCCCTAAAACAAATCAAATTATAAAAAAATTGATATGCCCTAACAGTCATCTCTCTATTAACCAGAAGAAACAATNTAAATGATGAAGTTTGAAAGCTGCCTTGCATTATTGTATGCTATTCCAGTGCATTATCACCAATAACCCCACCTACAGGCCAGTTTAAAAGAGGGGTTTTCATATGTAGCTAATGGTGCTTAACTCCAGCTTTAGTTATCAAAAGATTCTTAAAAGCCTAGCCCTTACTGATTTAAAAGATCAAGTCTCCTAAAAAGATTTTTAAAGCATTTTGGCAGAAATTTCCCTAAAACAAATCAAATTATAAAAAAATTGATATGCCCTAACAGTCATCTCTCTATTAACCAGAAGAAACAATTTAAAATGCGATAGGAACTGCTTCACTTTCTTTTCCAACTCAGGAAATTTTCCTGTGACTGTGAACTGCAGAAGGGTGTGTGCTCTTGTTTGCCAGTTAAGGCAGTTGTTTTCCTGGCTCTCTGAGCACACAGGTACTACTATATCACTACATGGTGGCTGTTTAGAATAAAGTTACCTGTGACCAGTCTGTTAAAGGATTCGATATCTTAAAATTGAGATCTGTCCTGACAGCCATATAATTATATTGGCAGAATTCCAAATTTCCATCTCTGACAATAATTGAACAACCTGTTTGATAGACAACAGTGCATTGCACTGGCATAAGCACAAAGATGTACTTTTCTCTTGATCTGGAGACAAATGGAAGATTTCATGCCACTCAAGCATTTGATAACAGCTTCAGACAGGGGCCTTTGGGAATGCTTCACTTTTCAATTTCTCTGCTGCAATTCACTTTTTTTTTTTTTTTTTTTTTTTTTAAATATATGTGTGGGTGTTACGAAGCTTTGATGAGCTCCAAAGAAGTAATACATAAGCAATCTGTAGCAGAATGTATGGGCTCTTTTAAAATCTGGAAAACAGCTGGTCTGTGATTTGTAGATGTTTGAAACCGTGCATTTTAGCTAGTGGGCTTAGACAAGGATCTTGTTCAAGAGGGAAGAGTAAAATGTTCTCTGTAAGGAAGGAAAATAACATGTTAAAAGATTTCTTCCGTAGGTTCATAGGGCTAGAGGACTCAGGTAAAGGTTAGTGGGTTTTTAATATTAGACTCTGGGCTGGTAGCAGAAGTTGTATGTCCAAATACAGGGTTTGCAGCTCTTACATTATTTTTATTTTATGGAGGATTTGCATTAAGCTTGTATAATTTTGTGATTAGCAGACTCAGTTTCAGGCCTTTTTTGATTATCATTTCTACTCATGATACTGTTCTCTTCTAGTCTTTGAAACACAAAAGTTCAAGTTACTGCGTAACGTTGAACTCGGCAGGATGTTTTAGAACTGTCTTGAAGACCATGATGTTACAACAGAGGGCACAGAGTTTGGCTGTACCTGTAGTGGTACATTCTAAAATATATAAAATATCTGTTCTTGGTAAAGCATTTGCTATGCTTTTTGCTCTGACTGAAACAATTATGCTATTCCACACACTTAATGTGGTAAAGAAACCTCTAATTTCTTTGCATAAAATGTTTGTGACTTCCACTCTATTGCAACAAGGATCAGGAGAAAAAGTATAAAAGCTGACTTTGAGAAGGAGTTGTTTTTTTACCAGACAAATTGAAACAAAGTGCTGCATCTGTTCTTAACTTGGTCTTTCTGTGCCACCTTAATTCCTCCATGATTATCAAGATGCTTTTGATTCATATGTGAATGCAATTGTCCTGGTAGAAAAAATTTTATTTACAAAAATATGTTTCTACTATTAAATATATATCCAGTATAAATAATACATTCAGTTTTTACTCTGTATAGAAATGTGGATCTATGGTTTTAATATAGCTCCAAAACACTTAGAATAAACTTCTATTTATGTCTTTCATAAAGAAATGCAAATTTGCACATATACTTGAAAAGGAATAGCTAACTATGTTACAAGTTGAATATCCTAAATTTGGTTTATTCTGGTGTATTGTTCTCTTAAGCCTGTATATTGAGTAGAATAAATAGAGATACCAACATTACCCCTGGGTAGGTGTTGGAAAGACACAGATAAATTATTCTGTCTGCATTACCAATGTTATGAAGCCATACCTTAAAGTAAAAGCACATGGATTTGCAGAAGCAATAGTTATTATTTGGCATCTTTTAAAATTAACTCCTCAAGCTATTGATAGGCAAACAAAACTCTTAGTGATTTCAGTAGATCCAGGCTTTTACAAATGACATATATTTGTTTCTTTCCTAATATGGATCTTTCAACTCTTGAGCAAACTTTTCCTAATGAATCACAGGGTTAGATAGCTTTTCCACTAGTCAGTAATTTAACTCCTCCACAGCTGTGCAGTATTTTTTACTTTCAACAGCAACTATTTAGACTATTAATGATAGTTCTCTATATTTCATCAGTAATACAAATAGAAGAATCTTATTTTGCCTGTATGTTGAAAAGAGCTAATGCTATACTTCTCAACAATTACTTTCTGATGTTGAATCCATCTCTGTGTTGTTGAGAATGTATTTCAAATACCATGCACACAGAGAAGGAATTTTTTTTTTTTTAAATGTAGAAATCTAAGTTAATGAAATAAATATGGTGCGGTCTGACAGGACTCACAACAGACTTTTTTGTGCAACACCACCTGTGAGGTAAATTGCAGCACATATCATTACAATAGATGATGTATATATCATTCTGTAGGGATCCACTAACAGAGGCTAGTTTGGGATCCAGCTGCCAGATAGCTGCTAAGGGGGAAACAAAGAAACCATCCCACTGTGATGGGTCTGGAGCTGGAAAAGAGTAAACTCACGAAACAAGAGCCGTAACTAGCAATTCTACTTTGCTAAGATGAATTCAACTGAATGTAGCCATAACTGCTTTGAAGTATGTTGTTGAAGTATGAATGAGAAGACAATATAATAAGTTGTGATCCAAAATCTTCAATATTTATGGTGCTGTATACAAACAGAAATATCCTGCATTTTTCTATCCATCACCTAAGTTGATTTTAGCTAATTGTTTGGGGAAATAAGCATGATTACTTTGAGATGCAACTTGTACAAAACTAATGTTTATTAAATATTGTCGTATATGGATATACCCCAAAGAAAATGGTATCACAGGCAAAAAAGTGCGCAGTTAATGTGCAGAGGGAGAAAGGGAAAAAGGATTTTTGTAGTGGCAGTTGAACATTTTAATTTACTTAAGCAGGGAAAAAAAAAGGCGTATCTTATGGGTACAAAATGATCACTTGCAAGTGATTAGGAGACAGTCAGGAAATATGGGTTCTATTAGTTATTTTGTATCACGCAGTTGCGTAACAGTGGCTACTTGTACATTTTTGAAAATGTCATCTGAAGTGATTTAGAAATCTAAGTACCATATATATGCTATGGGGTTTAGACTTCAGTATTGCTTTTTGAATTTTAACTTGAAATGTCCTTTGTCATTGTCATTGTCAACTTGTCAGCACTTCTAGAAAATTGTCTCTGAGATGTCTACACGTCCTGCCTGAAGACGGCAATGTACAGAATACCTGCTTGTGTTTACAAAATATTTTTTTATATAAGAAGAAAAAATGGGATTGGTATTTAGTCTTATTTTGGCAAAGAGAGGTATTTATTACGTTCCGTCTGTTAAACAGTTCTAAACTATTTGACTAACAATTTCTCACAATAATTATGATGGATATATCTTTTATCACTAGATCATTTTCTGCTTAAATGATATAGCCATTGAAACTTATCACATTTTCTTAAATAATCTAATTGGATCAGAGCTAGGCTGTTCACTGCTTTACTAAATTAGAGGTTTTATGCCTCATATGTTATGAAACACCTGAAAAATTCTGGGTTTGGTCTTGTTTGGTCTAATGCTAGTTTTATGATTTTGGTATAGACCGGTTTTGCTTCTAGCATTGCTTCTGGATGAAGTGCCATTTCAGAAATTCTCATTAAATTATTCAGAATGTGTCCTAGAACAATATGATTAAAATAGATGAATTCAAATTCAAAAGACTGGATTACTTAGCTAAAAAAAAAAAAAATAGCAGAGCATGATTTCCTTGAAAAATGTGGTAATAGTTTCCTAGAAAGATGTGGTAATATTTTTTTTTTCCTTTAATTTTGTTGCATGACACTTATGTTCAGTAATATAGACTGAATTTCCCAAGTCACACAAAGTTGCAGTCAAAAACAAAAGCATATTAAGTAATTTTATTTCGGTATTTATAATCAAGTAGCCTGAGTACCAGTTTGATAATTTGCATATTCTGATTGAGATTGGTGTGTGATAATTAAAAAGAGTAGCTTTATTAATACCTGTATTATTTTTATTGCTCAAGAGGCATTTAAAGAGACAGGTATAAGTGGCCTAGGACTCTTGCCATTTACTTTATAATTTGAGCAGACTCCTAAGGCTACTCCCAAAATTCATGTAATATTTTGTTTCCTTTGAACTAATAAATTGTAACTGCAAATTCCAAGAGCAATTCACCCAAATATACAACTGTTACATTGTTAGTAAGGTAGAAAACACGCCAGGCTGTTTGTCTTTTACAGCCTTAATAAGAAAACTTCCTTCCTGACTGCTGAAACAGATGCTTGGACTGACTGCTCAGCACCCTGACCTGTAGTCCCAGTGCTGTAGGGGTGGCAGGATGGAAAAGGAGGCTGAAAACACCTGTGTAGTTGACTTCATTAGTGAGTGGGAGGAAGGAGGGCACAGCCTTCCCCTTGTAGTTGGCCAGCAGAAAGGGTGGTTCCTTACAGGCTCTCTACGTGCTTCGCACTGTTTTTCTCCACATTTCTTATGTTGTTTCTTACCTGATGAGGTAGGTGATAGTATTTGTACCTTTTCACTTGGTTTTAGTTTTCAGTCTTTGTTGGAAATATTGCCCAAGTTCTTCATGCTCAGTAAAAAATGTAAAAGGTTTAGTTTGAAGAATGGCACTTACTTTAATGGGAAGAATGGCTTTTTTGTCACAAGTTAGTTTGAAAATAGCCTTTTGAAATTGTATCCAATTTAGGTTTTGATTAGTAACAGTGTTGCACTGTTTGATTATCTGTGGTGTTGCAATTCATATGTTGTCAGGCACAGGCTTAGCCCATGGCAGAAACTGTACTATGTTATAGCACAGTGTTGGGAAGGTGGTGCTAAACTAATACAAGCAACAGTGCTGGATGTGGCAATTATTTGGTGAGAATTTCACTTCATGCACAGGTATTTGTCTCTGCATGTATGTAGAGGTAGTATTACAGTTTTTTGTTGAAGAATTGGAAGCAATAAGGCTGTTATGACTTCTAAGGCTTCTCAGGTGTAGTTTCCCCACATAAGCAAGCATAAAGAACTACTGCTGAGGAAGATTTTGTACTGGCCATGTCTACAATGTAAATTTGTTCCTTACTGCAAGGTGACCCTAACAAGTAAGTCTTGTTATTGAGCTAGTTCCCTAAATTCTTGTATTATCTCACCAATAATCACTCAAGAACTGCTTGGATTTCTTTGTATCATCTTGCACATTATGCACGGTTCCTAAGCTGTATATGCTATTCCAAAGGAAATAGCATGGTGGAATTAAAATTGCTTTTACTGGTGAAACTTGCACTTTCCAATTGTACTGGTGATTGTACTGTGCTCTCTAAGATTCAGTTATCTTTTCTATATTACTTCAGAGTTTCTTTCAGGGAGTATAGCCCTTGTTTTTATGAAGTCTTTGCTTCAGAAGCTACAGGAGTACTGGATAGAATCTGTTCATTCCCCACACTGTGCTGCCTTTTCTTGACTTAGCTACATCCACATTTTCTCCCAAATCCATCTGCTTAGTGACTACTTCAAGAGCGCCAATGGTGCCACCCTTAGAGTTCATTTGGACCACTCCAAGGGCAAATCTATCATTGTAATGCAATGTTGTGTATGTCTTTTGTGCAAGAGACCGTAAAGCTCTTGTAGGTAGCGTTTCCACACACCTGACAAGCATCTAAAATAGGTGCCACTACATTGCTTACAGCTGTGCATAGAAACAGCCCACAGAACTATGGCACTGGTTCACCTGAGCAGCTCTGGGACTTTAGCACAGATTCACATGCAACCTTTTCAAAATTTTATGTTGGTTGTGATTATTTTTTCTTCACCAATATCTTCAGCTCAGGATAATATGTATGTTCTTCTGCAATAATTTCTGTCTTTAACAGTCCTGAAGTTCTCTATTTTTTTTTCCTATAAACAGTTACTTCTGATTAAAATACCGAATCCTATTTGACATTTAAAGGTCACAATAAAATCTTATAAAATTAGCATAGGTTATTAATGAAACTGCTTTTTGTTGGCAGGTGTGTGGGTGTTTGGGTTTGTTTTTTGTTTCTGATTTGAAATACATTAACTTCTAGTTAGACAAGTATCAAAATTCCAAGGGATCAAAATGGCCAAAGCTAAGTCTGATCAGCTGCTTCTTATAGTCTATAGCACCTCCCAGTGTCTATTAACACGTTTAAAAGCAAGTAAGCCAGTTCACCAAAAATGGAAGTAAGGTAAGGCATGTATGCTGTTAAAGGTTGAAGTACTGAACACTAGGAAATGCCTTCCAAAAAACCCACAGGGAATGAAGATATTAAAAAACTGTTTTGATTGAAGTGATGGAGATGAGTGGTGTTTGTTCCTCCCTGTTGAACTTATTGTGGTTATAAATGCTATGAAATGTTTGTGTGTTCTGTGGTTTTGTTTATAGTTTTGCATTGATCTATCAATGTTCTGACTGTGCTTAATTTTGAAAGATTGCGTACTGAAGGAAAATTCAGTGCTTTTAACAGGATATCTAGGCTTTTTAATAATTTCATCCTGGTTTTGAATTGTCCGATTCCCACTATAAAAGAGTAAATGCTCGGTTGGAATAAATTGACACAACTTTGCTAACGTTAACTGGGATTTACAAGTGTAATTGTCTGATTCAGCCTGTTCAGAATACTGCAGTTGTCTGTTGATAAGCTGCGCAGGTACTATTCACGTAGTACTATTCACACTATTCAGTGTGTGAATACTGCTAAAAAAAAACATAAAATAATCCCATAGCAGTTTAATCCTCATCTTGTTCTTTGTTTAAAAAGCTAAATAATAGTCAAGAGAGTGTATTGATTGTATTGGTATTTTTGTTGCTTTTTTGGTATGTTTTCATGAAGTTGAGGACCACATCTGTGAATATCCACTTCCAACTTTTCAGCACCAATTGTTACAAAGAATTTTTTCCGTTTGTATAAATGATGTCATGTGTTATGAAAGTTTTA
Source organism: Pedionomus torquatus (assembly GCA_013398155.1). Taxonomy (NCBI): domain Eukaryota; kingdom Metazoa; phylum Chordata; class Aves; order Charadriiformes; family Pedionomidae; genus Pedionomus; species Pedionomus torquatus. The sequence goes on from VZRU01014827.1 coordinate 147,252, forward strand.
AAGTGTGACAATTCAGTGCTATGATTGTTAACCTCTATTATGTTATTGCCATAGGAATTTTCACTGTTAACTTTTTTTAATAATGTTTCTAAATTACATACACCAGAAGGCTAACTTGACCTTTCTGTCAGCTCGTATCCAGAATTAAAAATTAAAAATAAAGTCAAAGGTCAAAAAAGACAATTGAAATACAGTTGCCAAATATAGTCATAGACAGTCAATTATGCAATGAAAGCACTGTGCCACCCAAGAAGAGTAACTGACTTCATTTGCCTGAACTTATTCTGTTTTGGTGAGGAAAGTGTTCCAAAATATAATGCTACATCTTGTAGCGTGGAACAGTATAATTGTATGCTTTAGGACATCTTTTGGTCTTCCTGAGCTTTAAGGAAGATAGAGGGGGAAAAGCAGCTTTGTTCTGTACTCCAGTATCCTAGGAATCTAAAAAAAAATTCACTTTCAGATACCTCCCTTCACAGCTTCCAGCTTTCTGTATTGTTTGAGTATGTGGATTTTGGGTTTGTTTTGCAAGACTGACTGTATAAGGAATTACATTTTCAAACAAATTTTATTTGATTATATTGAAAATTGCTTCCTTACGATTCATGTGAGCTCTGTGTTTTTCTGTTAAGCTACTGACTTTAGTTACTTTACTAATGTTGTATTAGACAATATCCTATAATAAAAATATTTAATATCTATGACATTAACACATCACTCTTTTGTAGATTTGGAAGTTTTTTCACTAATAATTTTAAAATATTTTAATCAGATGTGAATTATTGTTTTTCATAGAGGCACAGAGAGCTTGAAGAATTTTCCCAAAGTCTGTAAGCAAATTGCTTAAAAGTTGGGATCAGCCTCAAGTCTCTTGAGTCTCAGGTCAGGGCCACTTCAGCACATTTTCTTCGGGATGGAGCAATAACATGCTTAATGATACAATACTGAATTTTTTGTACATTCAGGAATTGTAAACAGTATGGGGGGAAAAGCTGTGGGGAAGAAGGGGCTGCAATTTATCACTTTAAATGTATCCTGTAACTGCTTCTGCAGGCGGCTGCTAAGCTTGATTGATGGTTCCATAAAAATGTAACATGACTCATTTCTGATAAATCTCAATATTGAGACATTCAGAAAAACTGCCAAGTCACAGCTGAATTACAGAGGTTTATCAAGGTCAAATGAATCAGCTTAAGCATGATGTGAATAGAATCAGCTTAGATGTTTTTCACTGCTCGTTACCCCAGTTTTAAAGCACACGCAATCAGACGAAGCCTTGTTGGTATCTATTGGCTTGTGAAGCCACTACCTGCAGCTGAGCCCAGAGGTTTGGTTCTCGCCTTACAGAGCTTATGCAATCACTTTGTGTTCAGAGTGAGAAGAAAGTGAGTATAAACTGCCACCGTTCTGACTTTGTGGTATTTATCAGCTTAAAAATATGTGTAAAGTAGACAAGGCGGTTTAGGAGATGAATCGAGAAGCCGTGAACAGCTTTGTGTTTTTGTGGCTGACCCCTGTTGTACTGTGGCTGCTGAGCACTGATCTGGACATTGATACGTGACATGAAGAATCTTGCTGCAGTGGTTCAAGACTTTACTCCCTCCTTTATCTTTACTTCCCGCAAAGGGTACTGTTATTGAAATAGTCAATAGAAGCTGTAAGATGGGCATAAAACAGCTGCTTCTGTTATCTGCATCTTTGCTAAAACCTATCTTCATCAGCAGTTGATGGTGAAAAGCTGGGATTTGTGATAAGGTGTAGGCTAAGATATAGGCAGAGTCTCTTCTGCTGGTTGAAACTTGAGGGGTGGTATCTGCTACCAGTGCTAGACAAAGAGATAGAGAGGGAGCAAAGACATCTGTTACCTTTACATCTGATTAATTGCTAGAGGAGAGAAAGTCACCCTTGGCACTGGAGGTCAAGTTTTGAGAACATACACATATTGCCATGCAACTTATATCTCTCTCTGTTATAATTAAAAAGATTGGCATAGTACTAATGTGAAGTAAAAGCACTTTCCCATTAGTGAAGGTTTGTCTTCTCCTGATACCAGCATTGTTGGTTGAACCAACAACCTCATGAAAAATAAAGAACCCAGTTGCAAAGACAATCTCGTTGGAATGCACATAACCGTTAACTGAATTTGGTGCATCAGTATCTTCCTTGAAATAACGGATTTCCAGATATTGAATTTTTCTTGCTCCTCTATGCAGTATGTATTTAAGCAGCAGAAATAAAATGTATATGGGAAACAGCATACATAGCCAACATTTGTTTTACTCTGCAAAGCATATATAAAGTGCTATTGGAAATAATTTTGATTTCTAAGCAAGTTTGAGTATTTAACCACTAAGATGCATAAAAACTTGTTTTGTCATTAGTTAGGGGTTAGGTTTGAGAAACTGAGTTAGAATTCATTTAATAATGCTGAAAACTATGACATGTTGGATTTTGATCAAAATAGAAGTAGTTTTCCAAGATAAACATTTTAATCAAGATTTCAGCCATTTTGTGCCAAGATCTCACTAGACTTTTTTTTTCTTTTTTTTTTGGTTGGCTTTATCCACTGAAAAGAAGAGGAAATAGGCACTTTCTGGGTTTAGAGCACACACGGAATATGATAGGATCAGACATCTTAGGATTCAGGTTCCGGGAAGGCTTTTTTAGTAACTAAGAGACCCTTTGAAGTCTTTAAAATGAGATTCCAAAGGCAACAGAGCGTGGAAAGTCCTAAAGCATCATCCAGTCATAGTTGTAAATCCTCTTGGATAGAGTCAGAATAAACTCTGATTTTTGCTGCCTTTTTCTGAACAAAATAAAATAAAATCTGGAAAAACTAATAAACACGAAATGAAACGAATAAGAACTAATCAGAAGAGACTTATTTTCTATCCAAGACAGAGTTAACAAATTGCCATATTATCCCCAAGGTTTGTTCAGTCACTCTCACTTTTTTACAATAATGAATTCAAAAAGTCTGTTTTGTGTGCCCACTTAGACTATTTTCTGTGAACAAGATAGAAAATTTATTTTCTAATAAAATGTATATAGTTTAGGCTTAGACAATGTATAGTAAGTAATTGCCAAGGAGAAAAATTTTTATGAATAATGACAGATTTTTCTGGGTGACCTCATCTCTTGGCTGCTTCCTAATTCTTGCTTTAGTTTTTTCAGCGTGTCACTGTCAGTTCTCACTCTGCCCTTCAGTTTTCACAATGAAAGCAAAGCTGTCAGGTGCAAAGTGATTTCCTCTGCTTAGTAGAGATCACTGTCCTCTGATTTCCTTAGTTTACTCTTGAGTTATCACCTTTGTGCCCACCAGAAGGCTCTACTGCTTTCTGAAATGGGTGCAGAATAATATTCTTCGTGTACCTGGCAAACTTATTACTGTTGTAAACAGGATTCAACAATGTGCTTTCACTGAAACGGTATACACATTTTTCTTGGACTAAGAAGTTAATTTCCAATGCATTTTGGAACAAGTGAATGATAAATACAGACTAATTACAATTGCTGAGTGAGGGTTTGGTTCAATATTTAATTTTGTCATGGAATTTCAACCCGCATACACTCAATACAGTGGATTTTTAATTAAAATCTTAGGACACTTTAACACTATTTATTTTGGCTGTTACTTTCCTAGGATATGAATATATATTTTATTCTGTAGCTTGCTAGAGAACTTTGAAATACAAAGACTCTAATTCTTTAGTCTCTTGGCATTCTTACATTTATAGTCTCAACTGATGGGAGAAGCTCTGTGAGTTCTGGCACTTGCCAAAGTTATGATTAAGTTATCCTACAGATATTTCTCAATGTGAAGACTGTTCTTCACAATTCATGGGCTGAAAACAAGTAGTTGACTCTGTCTGTAAAGCTGTTGCTGCTGCTTCCTTTATGAAGCTAAGTTATAGTAGTTAAAAATATTATTTTTTTTATTGTTTTCATTTTATTTGCACGTGGTAGTGATTCTAAAGGTAAAAAGATTCCTTTTCTTTATTATGTAAGTGGAAAATTAGGATAAAATAAGAAGATACTTCTCAGAGCAGCACTTTATGTACCTATTGATTAATTTGACTGCAACTGTTCTGGGATTCCATCCTGAGAAAGAGGTCTGATCTACCTTTTGCTAACTTTGGGAACAGGAGATCACAGAACAATAGTATTTGAACACCCAGCTTAATACATGGTTGTAATGGATATGATTTTTAAATTATGCTTTTCAAAAACCCTGAGTAAAAATAGCCTGTTTACTATTCTAATGTTAAGAGTATTGGCCCAGGTAGGAATATTGGGGTGTTTTGGTTTATTTTTTTCCCCTCATATCACATTACTTTCTTTATGGGTATTTTAGTATAGAGCCATAAACACACCTTCAAAAAGGCTTCTTACATGTTCTGTTGGATAGAGGGTATGACAAGGAAAGATTTTAACAATAGTAACATTTTTTAGTTTCTCAGAAAATCTAGGTTATCAGCATTCACATTTTCCCAGTCCTCTTTGTCTATATTTCTTTATATTTCCCTATTTCACTTGTCCAATAAAAGCATTTAGATATTATTTCTTAGTATACAGTAGATTAATTACAGCATGAAACTACAACTTAAGATGGTGGGAGAGTTCTCACATACTTCAGTTAAATTTAGTGGAGACAGTGCAGTGCACATCAGTTACCAGGTATACCATTCAAGTATTGATTGTTTTTTCTCCTGATAGTCATTACAGTTACCAGAAAAAAAAAAAAATCAAGAGTTTTGTTTTCACTGCAACATCAACGTAAGGGTATAAGGTTGCCTTTCTGTAATTTGTAATAATTGTCATCACTAAATATCCATAAAGTGCTCAGAAAACTACAAGAATATGGTTTGCCTTTAGCACAGGATGAGCAGATACTCTGTAATGGTTTCACTACAGAACATTTCAGGGTGTCATTAGTGTGCTTCAGCAGCATGGGATCCTGCAAACAATTGGGAACCTTTAGTTGAATTTGAAATAACGTGAAATTGAGTTTTACTTAAGCAGCATGGAACCAAAAAAGGCAACTTTATATAAATATTCATCTCTATATGCTGTCATAATCTCTTTAAAGTGTAAATAACGGGGGGGGGGGGAGGATATTCTCTTATCTGCAAAAATGAAACTATTTCAACAGTCAGTAACAGTTTTCCCCAGTGATTTTTATGGGAGCAACACTTCACTTTGAAACTAGCTCTAAGGATCTCTATTTTAGCAATATCCTACTGAAACTCAATGGGAGTCTTCTTGAATATGGACTAAATAATTTATTTGGCTGCTGGCCATATGTTGTCTTTCAGAAGAATATGGTTGTTCGCTACGTAATAGTGTAGGAGGAAAGGAGACATGGAAACAAATTTTAAGAGAAAGAGTAACATCAGTCAACAAAGTTTTAACCACGCAAGTTGCCAAGCACTTAATACAGTTGCAGTAAAGAAATAAATTATGAAAACCACTAGCCAGGCACATAAAATGCAAATGTGCTGTTCTTATAGAAAATCAGTCAACTTCAGTTGAAAACTGAATCACAGTAACAGTTCTTGAAGTTTGATTTATTGATTTCTTTTGTTGCCTCTGTTATAAAAATCACAACAATATGTAGAACCTACATTATGACTATATTTAATAATATAATTGAAAATATGTTTGTCCTTTCATTTGACTATAAACACTAGACCAGCATGTCTCTGGCCTCTTTTCCTTATAATTTTATTTGGAAATATGCAATATAATCCTGTGTATTTTCCTGTTGTATCTTAATAAAGTAACATCTTTTGAAGTAAATATTTCTCTGAATAAACGATATATTGGTAATAACATGAATGCCAAAGTGACAAAAATAGTGACTGTAAAATTGATGGCTTCAAGTGTAAATGGAAGATATATAGGTAATTGTGTGAAGAATACAGATTAGTACAATTCTTTTGCCAGTTCAAAAATTGTATTTGCTACAGCTTTGCAAAATATATTATGTCCATTCTCTCTAGATGAGTCATGTTTTTGGAAGAAAGGGGAGAGAATATTTTTTCAGCATCATGATCATTGTAATAATGAACTGCAGAAACTATAATAGATTTTGTTCCTGGCTTGGCAAACTATCTAAAAGATTTTGCAAGAGAGTTTACATAATTCTTTCCATTGAACTTTCTAGTATTGCATATGTTTTAATTGTTAACTGAAACACACCAAACTTTTAGGTAGTTTGTGGACTACATAAATGTGGTTAAATGTTTCATAAGTATTTTATGAGCAGAGCTTGTGGTTATACATTTTCGTACTTACAACCTTAATTCACTTGTTAAAATAGGCTCTCTGTTTGCTAATAGTTACCAGCTGTAACTAATACATTAGTAGATCTACAATGTAGTACTTAAAATGACGCATTTCAAAATCAATAACAAATGTCCTGCTGTAGGATTAATTGGAAAACTTGTCTCATACAATGGTCAGTATACTATACAAAATTATTTTGAAATTACTAGAAGTTAAGGAATAGGAAACAATGATGTGTACACTTCTGAAAAACTTAGAAATAGGAAAAGCAAAAATATTACTTACTGTAGTTGTTGTTTGCTTCTCTTGTCCCTTTTACTTTGCCTCGCTTATCAATCCTCATATACCACTGAGTTCGACAGAAAAGTCTTCTCACTCTTACATCCCCCCCTTCCATATAATCATAGCTTCTGGTATGTCGCTCAGGGCTGGAACAGTTCACATTTGTAGCCATTTGCTCTGGAGTCATGTCATTGCAAGCTAAAGATATAGTGCCCATTAGAAAGATAATGTAAAAGTATGATCTGTAGAGCAAAATTGGCAGGATCCATGTCAGTATCCATTTGTGCATTATAGTGTAGTGTTCTGGGTGTTCATGAACAACATAATGAAAATTAAATCTCAAGTAGGCTGTTGCTCTTAGGTCACCGACCTGCCTTCTGTCTTTACGAGTTACAGATTCATTTAAATGAGATTGCTCCCTCTTCTAGAATTCTGATCGTTATTCCTTAATAGTTAATGGCGAAATAGAAGAGCTTCTTAAATATCTCTTCAGTCAGTATATCCTTTAAAGACACAAGTTATAAAAACCTTTGTTGTCGTGACCTTCTGTACTACTTGAATTTGCTGCTTGCACTGAAAGTAAAAGATCTGTGAGAAAAGGTGCATGTGTAAGTCTTTATGCTCAATTGTTACAAACATGCAAGGATACATTATGCTACTGAAAAGTACTATACATAAATGTATGACATTTAAAAATATACATATATATATGCAATAGACATCTCTCACACAATTTTTTACGTAAACATACATTTAAACTGATTGTAAACATAGTTCTGTCTTCAGTTTTAAGTCCTTCCAAAAAATCCCTTATTGATTCAGTTGAACTACTTTCTCATGCATGGTAAAACTCTGTTGATTACTTTGTATCTATATATTCACAATTAGCGCAGTCTATCAGATAACTTTTTATCTAGTTCAAATTTCAAAACAGACGTCTTAGCCCTGTATTTATATTCCTATCCTTTTCAGTTATTAACAGAAATACTTTTCTTAATGCTTTTTTAGCATCTAGCGTATACAAAGGAAGATAAAAGTTATTAGCTATTACAATCTGTTGAATGTTTTTGTAAAGGACAGAACTTACTTGTTCCTGTTGACAAGAGCTGGATACCCAAGTATTCCATTTCTGTTGTCTGCTTTTTGCAACATGAGACACTCTACTGTAGCTACAAACTTTCTCAGCTCAGAAAGACTCCACCAGAATTATAATTGTTTCCATAAATCAACACGCTGGCGAGATGGTGTGTATGTGCTTATGCGTGCGCGTGCATGTGTGTGTTGAGTCTGTTGTTCAGTCCGTTTCGATAAATACCTTTGCTGACCTCACTTGGAAGCAATTAGAATTTAACCAGTCAGCTGTCAGTTGAATGCACGAACAAAAATAAAAGGAGGCTTGCATTGTACCGTGTCCAATGGTCATCAGAGGGAGCTATGTACACAGTTTATACTTTAAATCTCCAAGAATCTACTTTCTATAAATGTATATTCTGTGGTGTATGGGTAGAATTGCTCTGCATGCTAGCTAGTGTTTAAGTGCTTTGATTTAGGTCAGTATTTCTCTGTCCTTAAAAAATTCCTCCCCCTCTCTTTTGTACTCACGCTTATCTCAGTTTGCTTTCAAATCTATTCTGCAGTTTGGTGGATTCATAGTCTGCTTAGTGCCTTTCTGATGGGTATGTGAAACATGTGGGTCCATTATGTACTGTGGAGAAGGGCCATTATAGATCATGCAGTGTATTTTTACATCATGGACTTGGAAAGAGTAACAAATGCACAGAGATTTTTATTTGATCAGCCATTAGGCAAAAATGAGAATGTATATTTGGATGATTCAGAGTCTGACATTAAAACACAACCTTCATGAGCATGAAGGAAAGATTACTACTAGGGAACAACCTTCCTTAGCGTATCTAGTAATTAGATCTTGAAACTTGCAACACAAGAATGAGAAGTGGCAGCAATGCAAGATAAACCCTTATACACATAACCTGCCAATGGGTGGCCAGCAGGCATAAATATACAGATTTGAAATAATGAGCAGATATGCCTGCTTTTCTCCTTCTGTATGCTTATTTTGATCTTTGGCACCAGTCTGCTTTCCAAAGTCCACATTCCATTTCACCAATATATTCGGCTGAGTTTCTGGTGAATGTATTTGTAAAACATACTAAAACTAAGTTTTCAATAGCTCCTCATTCTGTTTAATATCCAGGATTAGGGATATGACTGGACCTCAAACCCATTAGTAAATAATAGTAATGAGGAAAGTTTGGAATCAACCCACATATTAAGAAGTAATTAAGAAGTAAGCTTACTGTAGTTGTCTATGCTTGATAATATAATGCAGTTTATTATTCCCTGTTTTTATTCCACCCTTCTTCCTCTCTGTAGAAACAGGTAACAGTTACTTAAGAATTAAATAAATTGTAGAGGCAGTTAAAAATCATAGAGAGTACATATGTGCCACCTTGTGGTGAGGAGGACATAAGTAAATTGGGTTTTTTCCATTGGAGTGATCCAAAATGAGCAGTATAAAGGTGTATGGCATCAGGCAACTTTGTATTACGCAGCCTTTCCTACAAACAAACACAATGAGTCATAAACAAAAATGAGTCATTTCCTTCCTTAACATCCTCAGCTTCCTTCTCAGCACTCACTTGGATCAATCCCATTTATTACTCACTTTACAGTCTTTTTTAACCATTTCATTCTTGTCATTATCTGCATTTCAGCATATTGGGCTGTTCCCCATGTTGTGTGGCTCAGTCTAATTTCCTAGTTCAGCAAAAGGCTTGATATATGCATCTTTACGTTATGAAAGATACAACACTTAGGGCTTTCAAAGGCTGGATGCCTGTAGCAGGCGTACAAAGAAGTGGCTTTCATTAAGTTAACCCTTGTAAACTGCAATTACAGCTTGTTCTGGTTTGACCTGTGTCTTGTCAACCCATGACCACCATTCTGAAAAGTGGGGACTGAAGTAATTATACTGGTTGCGATTTTTTGCCAGTACATTTGTTGGATTTGCATCAGTATGTTCTCTGATCCATTCCACAGTCTGAATTCAGAATGACAGCAATGAAAAAAATTTGTGGTATTCAAAAGGCTTATCTGTTGTGTTTTATAAAGCAAGCAATCAAGTAATTTGTGTTCTACTCAGCGAAGTAGGATGCAAGTAGAAACGTTTCTGTAAATATTGTGGGTCTTTTATGTGCAATACCAACTTTCACTTTCAGATCCGTACCCTCTTTAATTTCTCTTTTTCCTTGGTTACTTATTTTTTCTGACAGTTACAGGAGGAAAAATATATACCTGAGATTTTGGTTCCAGAAAGCTGGAGCTACTCCTGCTCCAGGCATAGGCATATATTTCTCTTGGCTTTGAAAAAATAAATCACTTGTAAGTGATTTACACTGTAAGTGTGGTTTTTAAGTGGTGCTTCAGTTCAGATATTTATGAAGTTTTGTATTTAGAATAAGTGAAAAACAGTTTAAATAGGGCACGAGCTGTAAGTTTAGTCAGTGAACAATGCAGTTATCTTTAATTACTGCTGATAACATTCATATCCTCATGCTTTCTAATTATAGAATAACTGCAGTTTTATTCAAGCACATAGTTTTGTGTCTTGCTATACAACTGTTGTGTTTTTTTGTTTTTTTTTTTTTTTAATGAAAGGATGCCATCTTGATCTGCATATGCAAGTCAGTGTTCTTTGCATAAATCTCTGATCCCTTGAATGGTCTAGCCCGCTTCTGTTTAAACCAAGCATCATTAAGTTCTCTCTCAACTTGAACTAGTTTAGTTTCATGGAAAATTTATCTTGACTTGCACTTCTGCTTTCTTACAAATGTGCGTGCCCAGGGCTTTGCAAATCCAATCCCAAGCAAGGTGTACAGAAATTGTCCACCTAAAATACTAGCAACCTTGGGTTTCTCTGGTGAGACTGTATTTGAAGAAATGTGTTAAGGTATCAGGACCACAGGAAAAGGTGCAAAATACATATGCTGTAAGCCATCTTCTACTACTTAAACCTGCCCCCTTTATGTTACCCCATGCATTGGTTCCTGCTTCCCGGCTGATGGATACTGCCCGCAACATTGCTACAGTTCATCTGCTGAAACAAAAAAAACAAAAGTGGAAACGAATTGCAAGCACTTTGCTTCCAATTATGAAGATTGTGCGTAGGCCTTCAGTTCAAATAGAAAACAGCTTAATAAAGTCTATTCCCTTTTCCCTCACATAGGAAATTACTTTTTTGTCCTTTTAGATGAAAACATGAGCATCGCGATCCATGCTTTCCTCATCTCCAGGCTGGCCTCCTATAATACGTACCGCCCAGGTTTGGCATTGGATCATGAATGCGACTTTTTTAAAAAAAAAACCTCTATTTCATCCAACTTGCCCTCAGGGCTACACATACCTGCTAAGAAAAAAATCATTCTGCTGCTCCTTGTTCCTTGATCCGTCTAAAATTTGCTTTAGAATATCTTCCTAGAACTTTTAGAATTTAAGACAGTAGAAAGATAAAATCTCTGTATCAAGCTTAAAACATTTTAATGCCCTGCAGCAATGGCTAAAATGGGATTGGAAGGTCCTACAGAAAAAAATCCACAGATGTGAAGGTGCTAAATATTCTCCTGGCTAAATCCTTAGGTCCCTGATCTCAGAAATAGGGATTAGGTAAAGGTTGATTTTTGCTACATGCAGAAGATACAAGAAAAGTGCTACTTCTGTCAACGTTGATACCTGAAAAACACTGCAACGTGCATGCAAAATAAATTCATTTAACAAGATAATAAAAACAAAAGAGGGATGAGGAATATGGCACTTCAAATTGGATTTATCTTTTCAGGTTGTAAACTTAAGTATAAATTTAAGATCAAAAACCATGATTATGAATCCTTTGTCTACCTGACTATAAGAATGCCTCTCTGTTCTTCTTAACTGTTAAGGGTATTAAAAATGGAAAGACAACAGTATATTTTTCATAGCAGTTTTCCAAACAGATCCCTTAAACATTCATTTCTTTTTCCCTCCTATTCATCAAGATCGCTTTGAGCTGGTTTTAATTCTACAGGAAAATTGGAATGGGATGCAGTAGGCACTAAAAAAAAAACCCCAGACTATCAAATAGTTGACAACTGTGTGACAATTACCTTTTTTGTTAATGAGCTTCAGCAAATGTCTTTTATATTACTTATTTTAAGAAAAACAGACTGGGAATACCTTGGCTCACTCAGTAACAAAGTTAAAAGCTAAAGCCATCCACGCTTTTTTCAGTAGGACAATGAAATATCATGATACTGACTTTTGAAGGGGATAGAATTGAAAAACCTATGTGATGGCAGTCAGATTAATCCTCCCTTTCTGAATGGAGTTTGCATAGTATTTGGTTATGATAGGTCTACTTGTTAGTCATAGCTTGATAACCCTCAGCTTCAGGGAATCCCGCTTGTGATGACATCAGGACACTCAGGCTGTGATTGTCATAAACTCAGATGTTGCTGCAGTCTTGAATTGTAACAGTACATTTTTGGTGGAGATACAAAAAGTATAGAACTGATAGGAGAAAATACTGAGGAGAACCATTTGGTTTATCTTATTTATTACCAAGTATGAAGTTCAGGTTTCTCTCTTTCTGAAGTGATCCATATGTTTGTATTCAAATTTTACCAGAAGACTTACCATGTAGTGATTTCTTCTGCATGATTTCAAATATAATTTTTAAAAAGTGTAGCATCTTTTTATATACCCAGATGTTTGGGATAAGAATCAGCTCTTAAACCCTAGATTTGGGGAACTTTTCTGACACATCTTCAAAACTTTCAGAAAACTATTGTTCCTATGACTTTACATGTAATCATTAAATTTTATGTTAGTAGCAATAAATGTAAAATAAGGTATTTGTGCTTAGCTTTTCACTCATTGTAGCTATACCTAGCTATGAATATTGCACATAACTCAAGACTAGATTATGCATATTAATTCTGTGGTTTTTTGCTTTTTCTCTCTTTTCTAGTCAAACAAGCTAGCCATTTTTAACTCTTCGCATAGGTCCATGTATAGCATAACTACCACTATTTGATTTACTTAGTGGTTAAACATTTCTTGGTCCATATAAAAATAATTCATGAATAACATCTAAACAAGAATAAAGCTTTGTTGCCATGATAATATATATCCATTGTTATCCTGTCTATCTGCTGTTCTTTTAATCGTAGAAAACAATTTTACTTCATTCTAACTGGAGCCCATGTGAAGGCAGATTTTGGAGGACACTTCTCAAGCTTTTGGTTTTTTATACTTTTGAAACTGCAGCTTCATTGACCTGTCACTACTACCTATATATCTCAGTGAACAAAGGTTGATTAAGAATGCAAATTATCCTCTTATTAAAATATTTCTTTATATCTCTGACTTAAATCTAGTCATGGAAAATAACTAGACTGCACAAATTATATGGTCAGCTTTTTGATTTGCACCACAAGTTGTACTCCTTGATTAAACTACAATAAAGCTGAAATTATTAGTAGACTTCCAATAACTACTGTTGGCATCTAGTTAGATGGTGGTGCACTAAGCCCTGCATGTTCTGATGTAAGGGTGCTACCAGTTGAAGTCAGAAAGAAAAGACCGCTAAAAGGATTAATAAAAATGTACAGCAAGTATAATGGCACATGACTTAATGTACTACATAGGTATGTACAAAAGGATTTGCAATATCACTTAGTAGTAGGTAACGTTATACGTATAACTGAAAGTGAGCTGGCTGCACAGAAAGAAGAGACCAATTGGTCAGAATTTGGGGGTGAATCCTTTGGGTGGGAGAACCCTAGGGTTAATTATGGGATTGGGATTGGGCACTCCCAATAACTTGCAGAGGAAGAAAGAGGCCAGGAATGAAGAAAGATTTTTCAGAAAGGGAACAGGGGTAATTTGAGCAAGGGACAAGGACCTAAGTATAGAGATTGTGAGTTAGTAGATAAGGAAATAGAACAGGAACATTTCCAAAATCCTAAAGTGAAATGGAAGCTTTACAGAGCTTCCCATTCGCTTCAGCTGCCCATGGATCCTACGTTGCAAATCTTTTGTCATGGCCCAAAATATTAGGTGCCTCCAGGTGCTTAAGCGGCGAGTTTCCCCAATGAAATAGGCTTGATAGATCCAATATATACTGCCCCTATTGCATACTGTAGGTGTAAAAATACTCTTGTGATGGAAGGTGAACCTAGGTGAACCTAGGCTCACACATATACACACCCACCTGAAACGTTATTAATGCTGTGAAGTACTCAAATGGCACAAAATACTAATTCTCCATCTTGTGTATTAACTTAGGGAGGGAACTTGTGAAGGAATGAATGTTGATAAAAAATTAAAATCTGTGTCATAGTCCATACACACAGACACAACCAAACCAATGTTGCCAAAGCAAGCTGTTGGCATCTCCATATACCTCAGCAAGACCAGGGTTTCACCTAACGTTTAATGTGGATTCCTTCTTTATGTCTGTATGTTTTTGCAAATCTTCAGACTTAATTAGATGTTTTTTCAGTGGCTTGCTCGTTTTATACAAAGTAGACAATAAAGCAGATGGGTATAACTGGTACAAATGCAAGATAACAAAATTATTATGCGTATGGCAGAAACGCTGCTGGGTTATTACTGTGTATTTAATATTTGATTTTAGGAAACAGCTGGAGTAAAACCTTTCCTAACCTTCAGCTAATTACATGGCCTATTATTACATGTGTTCTAAAAGCAAATAATGTAGGGAAAAATACCCTGCAAAGCTGTGCTGTTTGCAGAGAGTTAAAATCTCACCAGTAGATTCAAAACAAAAGCAATTCTCTGTAATGATTGCATTTTTTATTACCCGTCTGTCAGAGACAGGGACACCATTTAGTCACAAAAATGTAAGGTTTTCCAGCTGTTTACCATTTGAATGGTAGATAAACAATGCTGAACTGAGGGAATCTAATAAAAGTGTGTCTTTACTAGAGAATCTGTGTTAGTAATTGGTTTATAGGGTGAGCTCCACCACATTTCCTCACTTTTTCCATTCCCTCACTTACTGATAATGAAGTCCATGTTATCCTACTAAATCTATGTAAATTCAGGCCAGAATAGTCATTTGATAATCTAGTAAGGGTGTGAAAGGAGGATGTAAAGTGCTAGGGATCTGAGTGCAGCTCACCATATCAAGTGCATGGTTAGAACAGGCATATCAGTATCATTCCAGAGGCATCTAGTGAGCCAGGTTTTTTCTAATTATAAAAAAAAGAAAAGAAAGTGTCAAAATACTTCTGTGTTCAAAGTAGCAGAGGAAATTTAGATTTTGTCAAAACTGCAGAGTTTCTCTCGGAGCTCCCACAAGAAAGTTAGGCAAGACGAGACACTATTGATTTCAAACTGACTAATTTAAGAATGCCTAGACTGAGGATTACCCGCTAGTTTATGTTGCAAGCAAATAGCACCATCCTGCTCTTCTGTACATGTAGTTTTGTAGACTGGAGGAGTGATCCCTTCTATCTGTGAACAGCTGTACTGCCAAGAGTTTCAATGTCTCCTGCTGCAGCTGTTGCTCTGTTAGATGGTTATTTGCCTGGCTTGTGGCATCAGTGAGGATTGAATTTTGTCAGCAACTGATGAAGGTCAGGCTTTGAAACAGATCTTAATCAGAACTGATGTTGTTCTGATCGGCCTCTACTGGCTTGCTTTGTTTACCATAACTATTGCATTACTAAAATAATTTCTAACTTTTTAATATTAATTTCAATTGCTAGTTTTTCACACTTACTTTTGACAAAGACTCCATTACAACTGAATTACAACTATTCTCCACCCAAACCTAAATATTACTGTAATGTTAAGCTGGAATGCAGAACATTTGGGAAGTGATAAAGGGGGAGGGGGAAAAGCTAGAACTAGGGGATTTATGTATTCTCTTCTCCCCTGTGGCAGACAACTTTTTAATCCTATAAAAGAGGAGGGAAAACTTGATTCCCCAGTAGGAATTTGTCTAGTGTAGTGGCTACTTCTCCTTATCAGCTTTTTGTGATGCTGGGCTGGGGGCATTTGCAGCATCTATCTAGTGTGTATCTCTTGCGTCTCTGTTGGCTCTGCTGTCCTTGACAGCATGTTACTGCAGCAGAGGGCTTTTCTGTAGTAGAGAAAATTTTTTACCTGCCTGTGAGCGGACTGTATAAATATATCCATTTTTGCTTCGTGGACTTAAATGGTACATATTGCCTTGCCCTGTACATCATGGATGAAAAACTGTGGTATATGGGTAAAAACAAGTTTAAGGAATAGTTGTTCCTAAGAAAGCTAGTTAACCACTTAGGCAGTAGAAATAATATGGTCAAGAAATAATGTGTTCAATAGCCTCCAAAATCCCAAATAGTAAGTCCATAAAACAATTCATAAATAACTAATACCCTGAAAAAATTTGCTTTTTGTATCTATTCTGTAAATATGGAATATTCCATGAATATATATTTCTAAATGAAAACAAACAGACAAAGTAACCTTTTTTTTTCCACCTAGAAACAAAAAGTTTTGTGAAAACCATTTCCCAGTGAGTAGGTGTATCGGGTCCGGTGCTGAGGTTACTGTGCTGAGCTACATCATACTGAGGTACAGAACGTGACAGTCCCTTGACACGACTGTCAACTGAACAAGTTTTTGTTTGTTGGGGTTTTCTTAATGCAGTTGACTGAAAACCACAGAATAAGAAAATGTAAGAAGGTCTAAGAAAAGTTACTGAAAAGCTTTTTTTTTTTTCTTTTTTTTTTTCTTTTTTTTTTTTTTGAAAGGATTTTGACAAGCAGGTTTTTTTTGCTAGCTAACCACATTTCAATAAAATTCCTCCCTGAAGATCATGCTGTTGTTTGTTTGTTTGATAGCATTGTTAGACATGAACAATACATTGGCAGTGCCTGGTATGCATTCTTGGTCTCTAAAAAGTCTCAGTTGAATAATTTATCAAATTTAACATGTATTCTATAATCTTGAGTTACAGATTAGTTTTTCTGCTTGAGTAAATGGGCTGTGCCCTTCCCGATTGCTCCTGTTGGTGACTAAAACTTTTGATACCTCTTCTTGATTGTGAATCTGGGAGCTTGTTACAATTCTTAGACTGCTATGAGGATTGAGAGGTTTTGGTTTTATCAGTAATTTCCAATGCCAACGTGCTTTTGATAGCCATTATTTCAACAGTAATAGGGCAATCTCTTTTGTAGGAGTCTCTAGTTGCACAGCTGTTGAAACAATGTGTGATGATGCGAAGACAGATCAGCTCTATAGACACAAAAGTTGAAGTAAGGTTACATGAACAATGTTTATTCTGGTATTTCCCAAATTCAGAGTACTTGACTCTGCAGTCTTGATTTTCTTCTGATATTGGACTAGTTATAATTATAACTGTTAATTATAATAACAACTGTTGATTTACGGAGTTTGTGGTATGAAAAAGACAAAGTGTTGGATGGCAAAAATTTCATAAAAAGTTACCCAAAGATACCCTTTATTCCATTACAAATATTTTGCTCTGTGGAAGTATTGTTTCTTATGCCTCCAGATTGATGGTTGCAATAACGTCACTGTAATTCTGCCTTTCTTCAATGCAATGGGCAAATAATTTTACTAGTACTCTTCTAGCCATCTCTGTAATAGTTATTGGCACCAGTATTTCAAATGTAGCAGAAGATATCTCAAATAAATGGAACTTTGATCCAATACCAGTCTTTAAACATCCACAAATACTGTTTCTCATGCAGGCTATTGTCTGACTACACAAGCTCAGTAACCTTTGGGATGAGGGCAGTGATGGGTGTAGTATCCCAAGGGGTCTGCTAAGTATAAGCAGGTGCTGGCATGTGGAAGAGAATAGAGAACCAGCTATAGGTAGAGGGAAATTAGGAGCACTGAAAACAGTGGAAGAGAAGAAATAATGGGGAAAAAAAACCTGGGGAACTCCCAGAAAGGAGAGAGACGTGAGGCCTGCAGAGGAACAGAGGAAAGTAATGAGGTCCTAATATATGCAGTATGTCAGAAGAAAAAGGAGCTAGAAATAGGGGAGCCCTGGAGGTAAACTCTAGTATTCTGGGGTCATTTTAAGGAAGTGCAGGGAGGGATCAAGGAATTTCTCATAAACATCCCCTCCTCTTCTGTCGGATAGTTTTTCAAAACATCTCTAAAAGAAACATCATCTGGTAAATCAAATGTGTATTAGGCTGTGCTTCATGGAATCTTTCATGTTGAAGTTTTGTGCAAATATATTTAATATTCAAAGTGTTTTGGTGTGGGTAATCTGCAGTGAAGGACTTTTAGAGATGGAGTAATGACTGTACCACGTGGTGACAAAGAGTCATTCACACAAAAATAAGATACCGATACCCGAAAGTGTACGCTCATGAAAACTAGAAAAAAGTTTGCTCTTCTGCCTTTGTGGTGTGCTATTTCAAGCTGAGTTTTGCAGGCCTGATTGTGTGGCCTATGTCTTTCCTGCTGGAAGTGACTCTCAGCTGCAGCAAAATGATCTGGTGCAACTGGTACGGTAGTAATTAGAGTTGATGCTGAGCAGGACCAACCCAGTCTCTCTTCTAGCTCTTCTGAAATTAAGGTAGATAAGTAAGAAAGACAACCTTTCTGTTTGTGGGTTTTTTCCTAATTATTGTTATTTTTCCAGCCCAAGTGATACAATCTTCTTCTTTTCCATGCTTGTCAAAGGAGACTGCCACCCTCTTCAGCTGTCTAAGGTTCCTGGCCTAGATGTAGAAGTGCAAGGGCAAAAAATATGGCTTCAACAGGGCTGTACTGAGATCTACAGTAGAAGCTGTGCCTTGAGGATTGGTTCTGTGATTTCCTTTGTGATTTGTGATCCCTATTCCTTTGTTGCGCTTTTGCTAATGCATGTGAAGAAACAGCTGGTCTGCTCTGCTGAACAGTACCATTAAGTCATACTTAATCTTTGAGATTGCAGATAGCGGCCTGCATTTAGCACAAAATGCTCCCATCAGGATTGCTATGAAGATAAGGCTTCCATTTAGTGGCTGTCTGGAGCTGAAGATAGGTAATTCTTTTGGAATCTTTGTATCATACTTACAGGCCAGTAAACCAAAGTGGTATTCCTGTAAAATGTTGAGGCCTAAATGTAAATTAGTCTTTTTCATTTTTATACGTATATACTTTTAATTCTCTATGAGCTTTAATTTTTTTGGATTTGTGGGCAAACCTGAAAATACTTATTTTTTTTCTTTGTTTTCATGTTGGCCAGTGCACCCAATTTTAGGCTAATGGTGCATTGGAGTATAATCAAAATAGGTGTCTGAAGACCTAGATTGTTTCAAGTTTCTTAAGGGCTTTTTTTTTGTGAAAGAGGAGAGTTCTGGGTTTCTCAGTTCCTGCCCCACCCTTCTAAAAGATACATATGCTCTCCCTCTTCAGTTTTGAGAAACACCCTCAGGGCACCCTTTTTATTTGAATTGATTTTCTGGTTGTTTATCTTTTTCAGTCTGGTCATGAAAAGCACATCTGGTTCCTATTTTAATCAGTATTCCAGTGGGAGCACCATCATATTATAGAAGGCTAACAATGCTAAAATAATAATCCATAATGATGCAACTTCTGGTAATTTAAAACTGTTTTATCCACTGTTTGTAGAAGTGTGCTAATGATGTAGGCCAACTGATCTCTTTGTAGATTAAACTCACCCTGGGTCCTAATAACAGAAATATCCAACATCCACACATAAGGGAACCCTTCGAACTGTCAGTAATTCCTGTTTTTTCTGAAGTTTCTGAGAATTTTAGTACTTATGGAAAGTGCCAAAATAACAGCACTGTAAACTAAAGCAATCAGTTAACAAAGAGATTGGTGCTGGTTTATGTTTAAAATTGTTCTGCATTTTATTTGATGCAGCTCTGAATCTTAGAGGTGATAGGGTTGGAGGTCTTTGTCTTGGTGGTTTCTGTTTTTGTTTTTGTTTTTTACTTTCTTAGTTGATTCAGTAGTTGGCCTACATGGTAAGTCTGCCAGAAAGCGATAGTTGTTGTTTTATTACAAAACTTTGTGCTAGCGACTAAACTGAGACCTCCTGTTTCAAATGGGTTGCCAAACAACCTTCACCTTGTAGGACTCGTTTTCTGTGTTTCTTGTCTTGGTTTGAGCCAGCAGCAAAGAGGAGAGGCTGCTGTCACTGCTCTACTGCATACATACGTACTTTAGCAATTATGTAAAATTGAAACAGGATATCTCTGCAATTTTCACATGAGTTCGCAATAGCCCAGCAAAGCAGCAGGCTCCAATACCTTCTGTGACAAGGCAAGGCTTTCCTGTAGGCTCAGCTATACTCATGTTTGCTTTGTAACTTACTTTAAAGTATTCTGATACCAGACTAGACTTCTACAGTATTGCAGTGTAATCTGAAGAAGCTCTCCTTTGGAAGATACTTTAAGACGTGGGGAGAACATACTTATTTATATATTACGTATTTATTGAGAAAGCTCTGATAACAGTGCTATATCTAAACCTTTCCTTTAGCCTTCAAATTATTTCTTGGAACTGTCATTTCAATACATACTTGTTTTTCCCCTGACTGTGGTTCAGCAAAGTTTCTCACTGTAGCAGGATGTAGCATATTTTCAAACTGGAAGGTCAATTTTAATACCAGTATGATCAAATCAGGAGTGACGTTCTTGGCAGGGTGACAGCATTATACATTAATTATTTTAGAGACTAAACTTCCAAGTGGAAGTTGGAGTTCGTGACCTCTACTTCTTTCTACTCTAACCTAGTTTAGGAAAAGCTAAAGCTTGAAATAAAAAGAAAAACATTAAATTTTGCAAATTCAGTTTTTAGACAGGGATGGTTATGTTTTAGAGCACTCTAACTGCAGTACCAGTTAGTGGAATTCTCCTAAAGGTCTATGTTCTTGGAGAGTTACAGAAATCAAGCTCAGCAATAGGTTTCTCTAGTTCTCTAAGAAGCACTGCTCTTAATTTGGTTTTTTTTTCAGCTCATTTTCATTATCTTGAGACAAGTGACTAATGGATTAATATCTTAGCGCTTCCATGATTTCACTCATTGGAGCAAAATTAACTATTTTTCTCACAATTCTAAAAGCGCAAATTCTGTAAAACAGCATAGTAAAGTAATGCAGATTTTAGAGGAGCTAAGCTTTTGAAATCCTGTGTCTGAACTTCTGTAAATAATCTGTGCTAGAGGTTAGAATATCAGGTCAGGGATATCCAGTGACAACACATTAAAGCAGGGGAGCCACATTATCTCTCATCACTGAAGTTTTGGGTTTGCATTTTTAAATAAACCAGGAACAAGTGCAGTGTATATATAGTATTGCAGCCCTATGTTGACAGAGGAAATCTCTTAAATGGCTTCGTTCCATTTACTTAAAACATGGAGTTAGTTAAACTGGTGGAATGTCATATTTTCAGCTACCTACTTGCGAGAGAGAATCTCCATAAGATTGTAAGGTGCTGTTCATTGCTCTCATTTGAACTGATGCTGCATTCCTGGCAGGCACGGACACATTTCAGTGGTAGATAAATGGAAATATTACTACCTACTAGGTGCAAAAGTATTTTGGAACCCTCATGTTGTAGAGCTATTGTATTTCTCTGCCAGATGTGATAAAATACTTCAAGAAATACTTAGTGGGAAATTATATAATTGAAAAGAGTGGGAAGATGGAAGACTCTCCTAAATGTTACTTTTGTGAAATGGGTGTTATTGTTTGTTTTATTTTTATTTCTATTTTGACACCATATTCTTTCAGAATTTCAGCTGTATTTTATAAAACATTCTTATCTTTAGAATGTTATGTCCTTTGAAAAGATTTTCATGAGTCAATATTTTTGTTTCTACTGAAGAAGGGGATGAAGAATCACCCTACTCTCTGTTTGGCACTTTTAGGTTTCCCTAGTAGCCAGTTTCAAGCTGTGGGTACTGAAAAACATTTCCAACCTGGGATGCTTTTCAAGTCATAGATTTGTGTGTTGGCTAATGTTTCTAGTGTTAAAATTATAACGTGAATACAAACCAAATTTGTCTTTCCAGATCCTTGGTTTGATTTCTATATCCTTGTGGTCTAAATTCAGTTGCTTTCTTCTAGTATGTTTCTCATAGGTATCACAATTTAACTTCTAGATGAGTTGCATATGTGCTTTCAGGATACTTGGGCATAAAATGTGAATAATAGAAAGGAGAAAAAGTTTCCCAATGTATAAATATATGGCTTCTGAATCCTGGCATTTTCATCAGAAAAAAGTTTATGAACTCCATACCAAGAGGCATATGGAAACAGCAGTAATTTTGAAGAAATACCATTTTTACAAGAATACAGTATTTTACAAGAAGTAACTTGTAGTTCAGGATTGTAGCTGGGAAAGTGCAGGATAAAGAAGAGATGTACGTTTTCCGAAGTTATGAAATGAGTTAGCCACAGATATTAGAGTTAAATTCAGGTGACCTCGCTGCAGGAGCTTTCAGACTGAGAGCAACCGCTGAGGCTGCATCCCACAGTGTGCTTTTCACTTTTTCACTTTCTAGGGTTTGTTTTGGGGTGGTTGTTTTTTTTTTTTTTGGTTTTGTACTATTTACAAAAGGACATATGTGTTCACAGTTTTCTGTATGAGTGTGTTTAGGAACAGTATATATGTTCCCAGAATGTAAATGATGAGAAGTCATGGAACTTCTGTGACTTTTGAGAACTACTTTTCTGCCTGCCCCCTCCCTCCCAACACATTTCTCAGCGAGTTGCCACTCAAGCCTCTATTTTTTTTCACAGCACTCTCCCTGACTTTGGTACCAGAACAGTTGCTCTTTTAAACAAATTTTATTGGAACACTTCCCCTTCCTCCCTCCCCACTGAAAATAATCATTAGCTCCACCTTCTGTTTTGGAAGATGCTACTGTCTTGTTTGCAGAAGCCAGTTCAGTTTTTCCTTTGGCTCAAGAAACAGCTGGTTTACTAAAACTGTTGTTTCATGTGTATAGTGCCACTTTGGTATTTTGCTGAATAAATAAGGTGCAGGGTGGGTCGGAGAGAGGCTGAAAGAAATTTTTGGTGTGAACTTGCTTTCTCCAAGTAGTTAGTCAAGCAAGTTAACAAGTATGATAGAATGAAATATGAATTTAGATATAGTTTATGAAGTAAAATTTCTCATTTTTTTCAACGGGCATAATACATCCTTTTCTTTTTCGTCTTATACAGTTGTGCATTGTTAGTTTTCTTTCATTTTCTCACTATGAGTAAGATGATACCGGATCGTATCATTCCTCTGTTCTGGAACAGAAAACCCACCTGATTTCAATGATTTTGCTTAAAAACTGATGGTATGATAAAGTCACTCTGTTTAACATCCAATATTATAAGATAAGAATATTAAGAGCAGCTTTATTGTACAAAATGAAAGCAGATAAATTATCTTTGCTTTATCAAAGCTTTACACACTCTAGAAACAGATGCCTTTTCAAACCAATACAAAATTCCTAGATATTAACTTTTGAAACAATAGCAGCTGTCAGAAATCAATCCCTTTTGATTAACTATTCTTAGAATAGGCCAGATTTATTTTAAAGTTAAACATTATCACAGAATGAGTTTTTAAAATCAGTGTATTGTTTTCATGCTTAGTCCAAGGAAATTAAATTTAATTCAGAATTCAGTATATATTTCATCCCGTAATTCATAATATGGGAAATCTTTTGTAACCTAAGCTAAAATGTTACTTTTTGCCTTTGCTCACAGTTTAAAGACCATGTAATGCAGATTTGCTGTTTATTTTTTTCTGGTTGTTTTAATCTCTTCAAAAGAGTGACAAATGAATTAGGGCTGGTATGGATTTAGTCAGTTGTGTTACTTGCCAGTGTCAATTATTCTGGCACCTTCTTAAAGAGATGAGTCAATTTGGTATTTTTTTTTTTCTTTTAATTGCAAACAGATAAATGTGTAAATTAAATATTTGGAGACAGTTTCAAATTGTAGAAGAGTGCCTGATGTCATAGAACTGGACTCCTGCTAGATCCCCTGCCACATGCCTGCGTACGCCTGCAGTTCCCTGCCCTGCTGCACCTGTTCCAGCTTTTAGCTATTCCGAGAATACATTTGTGTATGTGGCAAATAGTCTGCTTTTTAAATGGAGATGCATTTCTGGTGCCTTCTGGGCACCAGTGACCAGTGTATTCAGAGACTTGGTTAGCACGGTACATTCCCAGTCATGATTACATTAAAAGAAAAAAAAATTGCTGCTGGGAAATCACATGTTCTGGTCTATAAATTGATGCTACAGTTTAGTGAGCAGTACTAGAGATAAGGAACAAAGCTCAAAGGATTTCCCATTCACAATCCTCATTTTAGACATCAGTTTTTATTCCCCAAAATCAGTTTTGTGTTTTAGATGATTAAAAGCAAGATGCAGTTTTACATGAAAAAACGGGTGATCTGTGGTTTATTTTTCATCTGTGGAAGGATTGCAGTTCTAACTTTTCACTGAATTTAGAAGCAGCAATAACTGCATAACTGCACTAATGAAGCTGCTAATTGTCACAGCCAGAGATACTGTCATTTGCACAAGTCTTTTGCTGATTAACTTTATCATAATGCTTTTCCGTTACTTTGACAGTGAAGACAAGTACAATCAATATTTTATTTAGCACCTAATGCTGTTTTCAAGTTTCAAGCATGAGACAATAATATAGATATGGGGGTACGTTACCTTTGCTAAAATGTTGATGTCAGTATTCAAAAACTAATAACATGAACTTAAGCATCAGACCCTCAAAATAATATGCATGAATTTATAGTGTTCAACTCAGATGCATCCTAAGAGTGCATATTTTTAATAAACTCTTCTTCTGATGGTGATCTTCTAAAAGCACTCAGATTGCTGTAAAGTAACAGTAATTAATAAATGAAAAATTCAGAATTATAAACTATCTTCTAATATTCAATGAGACAGGGACAAAAGAAAAATAGCAGGCTTTCTGTTACTGTGAAAGAGAAAATTATACATAAGAAACAAATTTTCCAGACTTATCTAAACACTTCCAGGAAAGAAACAGTTTTAGGTATTTACACTGACTAAGAAAAATAGACCTCGGAAAGATCCGAGTTCTACCTAACAGCACCAGTTCTTTTCTGCTTCCGTCTTTGAAAATCAATGCTACCAGGACCTCATCACCTGATAGTTGTTTATTCAAAATTACCCTAATAATTAGAACCAGAATCTTAGCTCCTTCCTCTTTCTAAGCCTTAAATAGCCTTGGAGAATGGAAAAGCCTTGGAGTATTTCATCATTTATTTAAAAAATGGAAGCAAGCTGAATTGCTAAAGCCTTTTGGAAGTTGCTCATTTCATCAAAAGTATCTTCAAATCTGAATGGCATAATAGGGAATAGAATTTCTGTAGCTGTTTTTTTTTGTGTGGGTTTTTTTGCATGCATGCATATTTGAATGACTGAGGTATCACTAACCCTTTGCCAAGACTCATATATAAAAGAAATTTGCCACCGAGTTAAAAATGCATCATCTTTTTCTTGGTACTGTTGTTCCTACTGTTAGTCACAGGGCTACAAGCAGCATTGAATCAGAAAGAAAGCATAGACATACTTTTCTACTCCTCTTATTCTTTTATCCTGCAAAAATATGCATAACACTTTATAAGGATTGTTTGGCGGCCAATAAAAACAAGAGAGCAAATTTATTTTCATGAAGGACTGAGTCTGCTTCTGTGACCTAAAGTCTCTGCTCTAGTCTGTTGAAATACTTTGCTAGTCTTTCCCTAGCCAAAAACAAAGAGAGTTTTCTCTTTTCCAGCGTACAAGTGCTGCTCGGAAAGGTTCTGGAAGCATTCATCCACCATGTAATCTCTCTGACAGTGCACACACTAATAGTGGAATTTCCTAGATATGCATGCAACGGTCATTTACTTCATCTCATAAAAGAAGGGGGAGGGATGGGACCCATCAAAACCGTGTCATGCTTTTTTGACTAGGTAATTATAAATAAAGCCTCACTTTCAGTTGTTAATAATTCTTCATTTCTTACTTTCATTTGTGGGTATTTCATGACATGCTACAATAACTAATGACAGCCTAGGTATTCTGGTTTTTAAATCAAAATAATCAAAAACATTTTTTAAGAGTTAAACGCTTTCATTTAAGCTGGATAAAACCCAGCAGAGTAAAAGCTTATACAGTACAATTTGTGCATGATGCTAGAGCAGGCTCAGGGTTCATTTGAAGTTTCTACATGCTAAGCGTCTACTGAAATCAATGGCAGCTGCGCATGAAGAGATATTGCAGAACCCATTCACAGCTTACTGATTGCTAAATAGTAAATATGAGATAATCTGACTCTATTTCATTTTAATTGAGAAAATTTGGATTCAGAGCTCAGGATAAAATTGTACATAGACTCCCATGTGAGTTTAGAAGGTGTCAATTTATTTTTTTTTCTGTCCTGTATAACCTGATTAAGTACTCATCTTGAGCAGTTTGCTCATGTGGCCTTTCCTCTACACACCTTCAATTTATAAGTCTATTTTCTAATTCAGCTCTTTGTAGATAGGAGATATTTTCAACAAATTCCTCTGAAAATTTACTGTAGCAAATGTGATATTGTTTCCAGCTGTTTCTACCCAGAACTGATATTAAATACTGAAGATAACGCAACCAGATCACTTACTCTATCAGACTTTGACACTAGGTCATGGGAATTAATAATGTTCAAAACGTATCTCAGATTGAAGCTGGAAAAGCCAGAAATCTCAACCAGCAGCAGATGTTAAAGCCGAACTCTGATCCAATTATTACCTTGCTCTGCAAAGGAAGAAAAATATTCTGGAGGCCAGTCATGATGTTTGGTCTTTCTGGGTGGCCTGCTTGTCTTCTCTTCAGCTGATCTATTCTGAGTATTACTCAAGATGCTTTCAGGTCATTCAGCTAGCAACACAATATTTCATTCCTTCCCATCACACATCAAGATATTGGTGAGATAAGATGTGGATAAGATATGGAAAAAGACAGTATCTGAGCTAATACAGTCGGATTTGGTTGAAGTTGTTACTGTTAATGCCGTATTTTGTTAGGATGCAATATAGTTGTTTGGCAAGTTTCTGCACTATTTCCTAATTGCATACACGCGATAACAGTAAAGGTGATATAATACTGGAAGGTGATATAATAATACTGAAAGCACATGACATCCCACTCACTTGTTTGCTGAAGCAGCTGATTCCAAGTGCTGCATTCTAACTGCAAGCTTTATATGTGCTTCTAGTGATTGCTGATATTTCTGGTGGGATGAAGGGATCGACAGCCACTAATATGTGGCTATTTAGACATTCATTCATGAGGTAAGAAGTATATATAGCTCATGCGATATAATTTGCTCATATGGAACATATAATTTGCAGCGGTCTCTGAAAACTTTAGACTTACAGAACCCTGCTCCTGAAACCACTCTCCATGCAGGAGCATGGCAAGTAGCTGTGCCACTACGATGTGGCACATCTAAAATAACTTAGTGTGAAAGATTTCCCATCTTGCTCGGAGGAAGAATTTTTTTCAGGGATCAAAGTGATCCCTTAACTCCAAGTGTTTTTTTCATTAATTCACTGTCTCTTACAGTAAAATTTGGTTCCTAAGAAACAAAGTACTCAAAGAAAAGAAGAAAAAAAAAAAAAAGAAAAAGGGAGTAAATCCTTCTGCTGATAGCAACAGTATTGGTTCTGTAGAAGTAGTCTGGGCAGTAGTGCTAACAGCAAGCTGATGTTGTACTGTGGTAGTTCCACCATAACATTCAAATGTTATTTGACTACTAGTTGCTTGATCCTACCTTTGTGCTGGGTAACATGTTAACTGCTTCTGTACACCCTGGGAATCAGACCAGTTTGTCTCTCCATTACGTGGCCTTTGTTTTCAGGATGATGCTTTTCTACATAATTTGTTCTCTAGTTTTCCTAGACAGAATTGTGAGCTGCTCTGCTCTCCTGATCCAGTTTTATTTGCTCTTTCTGCTTCTTTTCCTCCCAGTAGGGCTACTGAGAAGAGCAGAATTTAAATTGCTATGTTTTGACAGTGCCTCAGAGCAAATTGCCACTGAGAAAAGGTGTTTAATGTAAGCTGTTTGTTTTCCTTAAGGACTGAGATAAGTGAGGTTCACTTTAACAAATGTCTGTCTTGGTATCCTGGCTTATAAAAAGGTAGGGAGAAGAGCTGATCATCTGGCTAAATAGTGTAAAATCATAGAATAGTTTGAGTTGGAAGGGAACTTTAAAGACCACTAGGTCCAACCTCCCTGCAATGAGCAGGTTGCTCAGAATCCGCTCCAACCTGACCTTGAATGTTTCCAGGACTGGGGCGTCTACCACCTCTCTGGGCAACCTGAGCTAGTGTTTCACCACTCTCGCTGTAAAAAATGTTTTCCTTACATCTAGCCTAAGTCTCCCCTCCTTCAGTTCAAACCATTACCTCTTGTCCTGTTGCAACTCAGAAAAATAAAGTCTGAAATATTTGACAAAACTGCTATTAAGTTTTGGTTATAGTATAAAAAAAAACTTAAAATGTTTAGGAAATAGGAATTCTTATCCAGTAGTTTGGGAATATTAAATGAGCAGAATTGGGAAAAAGGACATCAGTTCCTTCTGCCAGAGGACATTTTGGGAGAAGAGCTTTTGGTTTGCAAGATGTCTTAATATACAAAATTCTTCGGTGGTCTATTGCAAGATTTTATGTGTTATGAGAAGTTCTCTGGTTATTTCCGAACTTAGAAGCCAACAATACTAGCAGGATATCAGATTAAAATAAAATAGAAGTGACTATTCAGTATTGTTAAGCACTAAAGGCCACTGTCAATATTAAATTTTGAAAAGTTTCAAAGATTACTTAAACTAATGAGAAAAAAATTCATACAGAGCTATAAACCAGAGTGACTACCTCCTTGTTCTGGAGCCACAAAATGCTTGTGGCCCAGAGAGATATCTGTGGAAATATCACTATGTGCTTACTGCGTTCTTAGTCTTCCTTAGGCATCCGATGTTGGTCAGAGTTGGAAATCAGATACTACGCTCTATGTACCTCTGGTTTGACTGAGTACAGCTATTCTTGTATTCTTTTGTTATGACAGGAAACAATCCAGATAAGTCTTATTTTGTTGTACTGAAAGAAGTTAGATTTTCAAATACAGTAAAGCAGATGTAGCATTTAGTTCTCTGGTGACTTTTAGTCATACAAACTCTCAATGTGTTCATTTTTAAGTTTTCTCATCCAGGGACAAGTAGAAAATCTGATCTATAGATTTTACTTAAATAAGAAGGAACCGATAGCCAGTAATTTTTAAATTCTCTAATTCCGCTGTTAGCGCAAGCCTGCACACCTTAATGCAGGCTTGCTTAGAAAGACGTCTCTTTCTCATTTTTGTTCCTCAAAATTTTGAGAAGATTTAGAGGAATGAGCAGGTATGTGACAGTTGCTAAAGTTGTTCTTTTGCATTGGAGTTAAAAGGATTTGTTGGTCACATTTTGAAATACTTTTCTATCACTGACCTCTTCTAGAACGTACAATTTTGAATGTCCAGTTTCTGTCTGGCATCTTGGTTTGTATTTTGCTTATCCTTCAGTACTGAATGTCTTTCCCTTTAGTCTTCCTCAAGTCATCAATCCTTACTTCTTTTCAATATAACCATTTTTTCCAAGGCCCATAGGACCACTAATGCGGGTAATTTCAAATGGAGAAGCAGGTGACATAATGTTTGCACCATGTCTGTTTTTGAGTCCTTTACACAGTAAAGAGAGAAACTGTACATCTCTCTGATACAAAATAAAAGCTTGTGGATCTGATTGGTAAAACAAATTCTCCTCCACAGGAACTTTACGTCGTGTCTCTGGACCAAGATGTCAATAGTACTACTCCTTTAAAGATCTCCTGCTTCTTTCCTTTCAAATTGGGGTCATAATTTGAGAAGTTTTTTCATAGTTCTTTTATATCTGGAAAACTCTAGAAGTTAGAAGTTACAGTGCTTTATACAGCAATGCTGTCCCCTGTTCAGAGGCAGAGTTTCTCGTTTTAATGACAAAGGTTTGTCTAGTTTTCCCCACGTTACCATGGCTGTAAAGAACTCGCACAAATTTAAGATGTTAAATGATTTCTTGCAGTAGTTAACAGAATAATTATTTTTAATTATATATTTTTAAATTGTTATTGTATTTGTGTAATATATTTATTTAGCTCACTGATGCGACTGTTTTCAGATTATTTATTTTTATATTTGGAAGGGGAGGATTAAAAAAAGTGCATCTCCAGTCTTAATCTGAGTATAGTAGACTACGGCCAGTCATGATGCAGAAAAACAGGTTACGTTTTAGTTTACGAGGCTGTCATGCAAAATAAGCCAGTTGCCTTTGAACATCGAAAGGATACAAGTACTTCACGTAACAAGAATATTTTAAAACACCCAAAGCTATTTTTAAGGATTTCTTTAAAAAATGGTCTTGTGAGAAGTAGTGGCTGGTCTCTCTGCTTATTGCTGAGCCTATTAAATAAAGGGGGCGAGGGATATTAGGTATCTGTTTGAGGCAGATCATTGCAGGACACTTTAAATTTGACCTGTTGTAGTTTTTTTGCTTTCTTTTCAGAATGGCTGTTGTTATCCTAAAGAGAATTTTAGTAACGTATTTCATTAAGCACACCAACTTTTCCTCCTTCTTTCATTCCACTTCTTTTTCCTTGTTAGGAACTGGGTCCTGTTGAAGAGAAGGCACTAATTCCTTAGCAGTAAGAAAGAAATCAGATAAAATTAAAGCCTGTGAGGCTCTTCTCTGTAGGATGACATGTTGTAAAAATACAACTGTATTCTGAAAAGTGACTGTGGAGATGGCATCTTGGGAGTGAGTGGGGGAAGGTTATGTTTATTATCTGTTAATGACTTCCAGATCAAGTTTGCTCAGTTTGCAAGTAAAAAAAACCAGTCCTTTTTTAACTGCCTTCTCTGCAGACTCAATTTGGGATTTAAAAATCATGCTGTGCTAATTTTAATCCAAGTATTACTGTCAGCAATAAAAAGGTTCTTTAGGGTACATTGTGCCTTTAGTTAAACTGTCCATCAGTGGACTGTAAATGAATGTTAATTCTGTTGATGAGAAGCTTGTCAAAATCAGGTTTTGTCTAGTCCTGGTTATTCTTAATTAAGTCTTCCTTAACTAAGTCATACTCACTCTTTTTAAATACTTATTTCTGTTTAAACTGTTTCTGGACTTACCTACTGTGGAGGAATGTAAAAGGAAGAGGAGAAAACCTCAAAGCTCTTATTTTTGCATTGCTTACGAGGATTGATGGGTGAGGTCATAGGAGTTATAAAAGAAGTCCTGTTGACATACTGATCATCTTGTTAAGTTTAAATTTCTCAAGCATTTGAGTATTTAGTGTTCGTGTGTAACACAAATGAGAAAAGTTTGTGGGAAGCAGCAGTATTTTAATTAAATCAAATGATGTAATTCGGAAAACGTCAGCTTTGAGACATGTGGGTCCTTCTTTAGATAAAATTGTAATCATCGTGTTATCAGAGACAGAGTCAGCAATTCAGGAAATACTGCGATACATTTATGTGTAGCCCCTGACAGTACTTTTAAGGCAGTGCCACTGAGCTTGCTGGTTACAGTAAAGGAGAATGGGGTATCAGTGATAATCCTGCCCTCCTTCCTCTTTCTGACAGATATCCAATGGTTCAAATTGGTCTCAGATCTTGTCAACCAAGCCCTTTTTACTGACTTACCAGGCTGCAGGGCTCAGTCATGTTCTGAGATGTGACTTTTTCACTGCAGTTCTTGGTAGGCTGGCAAACTGGGCTGGATGCTGGCTCTCCCTGTCTCGCTCAGCCTGGGACATTGTGATCCTTTAGAGGTCAAGGTAGAAAAAGAAAGTGTTTGTGTTCTTTGGCATCCTTTTCTCCTTTTTTTTTTTTTTTTTTTTCTTTTATCTCTGATCGTCTGATGCCATCTTTGATGACAGTAGCTTTTATGTAGCCTCATCTTGGTAGTTACCAATCCTGCTCCACACTGTCCATTTTCTTCTTTCTGGGGAGAACACTATTGCATAGTCACAAGGATTTGAGATCACTGCTGGTTTTAGTAAGCAATACAACTTCTGCCCTCTGTACCCCATCAGAAGAGTACACCATCTTCTCTGTTCCTGGTGCAAGGGTGTTTCCTCCTCAGAGGTACCACGCACAGCTAAACTTGGTTCGTCAGTTGCCCAGCCTTTTAGGCCCTTGTCCACCTGCTCACTGCTGCACCTCTTCATGGAAGTGGTTTTGTCAAGCCTGTCACTTCTGCGTACAGTGAGAGACTTTTGTGCAGTGCACAGATGTTATTCCCAGATAGCTTGTCTCTGAACATCATATTGTGAACAAGGTTAGATTATGATTCAGTTTGAGTCAGGACATTACTTTATCCATTTTCTTTCCTAGATTCATGTCTTAAGGCTGAAGTGTTTCTATGCTCAGTGGTTTCAGAAAGTCCTGAGCTGTTTTTGGAAAATAAGAAGCCTTTTCAATGTCTTCATTTTGTTTTATTGCTGAGGCATGCCACTAGACACATCTCTGCAGAGGGAATGGCCATGTAAATGTTGGGTCGTGGAAAGAATTGCTGTGAAGCAATCAAAGTTATTTCTCTTGTTGGTAAATAGACCTGCTCCAGGAAGAGTTTACTGCAACAAGGAGGTGGCCAAAGAATTGTTCTGCAATGCAGCTACCTGGGGCTCCGTTCATGCTTTTCTGAAGCTCTGTGCTTGAATGCAATTCCTCATTTGCTCTCCTTGAATCGTTGATTTGTTAAGACAACTCTCAGACATGCCTTGAAATAATTATTAAGCTTCTGGAGGGGAATACTGCCTCCTCGTTTACAGTGTGAAAAAGGACAAGTTAAAAAAAGATAGAGTTCTTTCCAGTAAGGGTTTTATATACGTTGTCCAAATATACTTTGACTGTCACAGATCTTTCTCTTTTCCTCCAAATCTATTTTAAATGTTTCTGAAAGTGTGAAGAACTGAGTATCCTGATGGCTCTGCCCATAATAGAGCTTAAAAAAGATGGATGACTCTATAGAATCTGCATGTACTGCTAAGGCAAAAAGAAAAGTTTTGAGATGCAGGCTCCTGCCATAGATCTTTGCCCACGAACCATCATGTCTCAGTATTAAGTAACCTTTCTTCTCATCTGTATTCTGACATCTTTCTAAGAATTCACATTAACTGATCTGGAAGTGCTTGGTACCTCCTTCCCCCTTTTGCTAATTTTCAGCAGTCCAGAACATTATTCTCTCACGTATTTTTCTTGTGAGTATATAAATTGTTTTGAAGCTCTATGGGATAACTGTTATTGTTGGAAAACACTTTTCAATGGCATTTGTCTGCCAGCATCAGAACTTGAGGAGGTTATTTCATCTTGGCTTTAATTTAATTTCTATTTTAGCAGTTCTTTGTCTTCAAACTCCACCATTTTCTCTGTGCACTGAGCTACTGTGCTCAAAGACATTTTTTTGAAATAGAATTCTTCACTTTGCGGTTCTTATTTGATGATGTTATTTCTCATTTTAGGAGCTTTTGTATTTCTTTAAGGCAAATGAGGCATGTTAGTGGTTATTTGTAATTCTTTTTTGTTCAGTGGATTTCCTGTTATGCAAATATGTAAAGTTTTTCTCACTGTTCTTCCAAACTTTTGTTTTCCTGTCTTGATAGTTTTATACATCTGTGTCTGCTTTATAACCTGTGGCTAGGATATACTTGCCCAGTTGTCTTCATGGATGCCTGACAACTTACTGTGAAAGTGCAAGTTAGAACTCTCGCTTGTTTGTTTGACTACTTTCAAGAAGTGAACGGCTTTCTTTTTCTTCAGTAGGTTTTCTGAACAGAGATGAGGGTACTGAAGAGCTGCCTAGAAAATTCAGCATGTCATGCTTACGGACTCCATTTCTCCAGCAATTGTTTTACTGATTTGTTACTGTAACACAAAATTATAGGGGGAGCTTTGCAGGACATAAGGCTTTGCACTTGTGCAACATGTGTTTATGTGCCCACTGTGTGAAGTGTAAGGTTTCTGTACGGTGCGCAGGCAGCATCCCACCAGCCTGCTCCCTGTCCAGGCTTCACAGAGGTGGATACTGGCATGCCTGTGTTTTACAGCTTATTTTTCACTTCAGTGGGCAGGCAGGGTGGGGACAAGCGGGCAGAAAGACGTCAGTCTTCTCAGACCGGATATTTACTCTCTGTTTTCTACCACCCTAGGAATCTAGGATTATTAATAGTAGTCTTTTAAAAACATCTCAGACAGGCAGGATCTGTGTTTTGCTGATAGTATTAGTAAGATGTTATCTAGTTTCTGGTGAGAGCGCAGATCAGTATGGTCCTGCTAATGTAGTTTAATCTTTTAAGGTACAGAAACTAGATTAAATTACCTACTTGGCACGATTTTTCACTTACTCCTGTAGTGAAATCCCTTTGTGTGGCATTTTGTCTGGAAATATTGTATCTTGTCAATATTGTGGAAAAATGTAGTAAGGGGAGATTTGGCTTATTAATATTTCATTGAAAGTGTGATGTGTATCCTACATAGCCAAGAAAATCATAGAATCACAGAATTGTCTTGTTTGGAAGGGACCTTTGAGATCATCTAGTCCAATCATCAACCTAACTCTGGTGAAAAACCAACAACCCGTCACTAACGCATGTCACTAAACACTATGTCAGCCCGTCTTTTTAATACCTCCAGTGATGGTGCTTCAACCACTTTCCTGGGCAGCCCATTCCAAGGCTTAACCCTTTCAGTGTAAAAACTTTTCCTGATAGCCAATCTGAACCTCCCCTGGTGCAAATTGAGGCTGTTTCCTCTTATCCTATCACCTGTGACTTGGGAGAAGAGACCGACCCCTGCCTCTCCATAACCTTCTTTCAGGTGGTTGTAGGCAGCAATAAGATCTCCCTTCAGCCTCCTCTTCTCCAGGCTGAACAACCCCAGCTCCCTCAGCCTCTCCTCATAAGGCTTACTCTCCAGACCCCTCACCAGCTTCGTTGCCCTTCTCTGGACATGCTCCAGCACCCCAATGTCTTTTTTGTGGTAAAGGGCCCAAAACTGAACACAGTACTCGAGGTGGGGCCTCACCAGCGCCGAGTAGAAGGGGACGATCACCTCCTGAGTCCTACTCAGCATGCCGTTCCTCATACGGACTCGGATGCTGCTGGTGGTCTTGGCCACCTGGGCACCCTGCTGGCTCATGTTCGACCAGCTGTCGATCAACACCCCCAGGTCCTTTTCCGCCAGGGAGCTCTCCAGTCTCTCTTTCCCAAACCTGTAGCACTGCATGGGATTGTTGTGACCCAGGTCCAGGACACAGCACTTGACCTTATTGAACCTTATCCCATTGGCCTCAATGCTGCATGATGAAAAAGGATGTCAGAAAAATAGGAAGACAGTAATATTTATGTATTCCCAGTAATCTGTGATTTATATCTTTTGTATTTTTGTTAGCAGAGAATACAGTTTGCACAGAGCTACTTGAAGATAGGAAATATATGGCAGATGAAGAAACAAGTGAAGATTGTGAACAGGTAAGTGATAAGCTGAAGGAATCCAAAACCATAACAGAGGTTTGCTTTACATACTTCTGATATTAAAAAGAGTATACTACAGGCAGCCCACTAAGTAGCTCACTAACAAAAGTCTCGTTTCTGTTAAGATTTATAAACTACTAAAATACTCTACTGAGGAAAGTTATCTACACAATGGCAGTATCAGAATATAGAGGATTATGGGTAGAAAACAACAATACATGTAGGTGCAAAAAATAAACTGAAAAACCAGGGGATTTTTTCTGTTGATCTGCAGTTGCAGTAATTTTAGGTGTGATTTGATTTTAGAAGAACTAATTAGACAAAAAAATCAGACACAAATGTAATCTTCAAATTTGTTGTATGGATTATACTATGAGCAGTTTTGAGTAGTGCTGCATTGATGTTGGACACTTCCTTTTATAACCTTTATTTGTATTGGTTGTTTTTACGTGGCTTTATATGATTTTTTAATTTTTTTTTTCCAACTCTCTACTATATTTTAACGCTTTCAGTGTTCACTAAAGGAAAACACTTTAGCCTTAGGTAAGAATTAATTAGTCGGATTAAGGTAAGTGTGTGACTGTAGTAAACTGCAGTTTAAAAGGGAATTCACTAGCTTCTTTCTTGATAGAGCTTTAATTTATCATACTCCTTGATATTTTTTTAAACATTTTTAAAATTAGTGTGCATAAATTCTTGCATTGATTTTAAAGTAATTCAGACTGACTTGCAGGTGTTTATATTGCATGCCAAGGACTTGGTCTTATGCCTATTGCAGTTTTCCTGCTTGAAGTGGAGAATGGTTTCCCATAACATTAGATCATTGCCATCAGTCTTTGTCAGAAATTCCGACCCCTTCTTATGTTGATATCACCTTTATGTAGTACAGGATTTTGTTTTAGTGAAAGAGAATCTTAGTTAAAGAAAAATTCTCAGCATAAATATTTTTTAATATATATGTAAAAGTTCATAGTCTGTTCTTCTCTTATTTTGAGCCAGTTAGTTTGAAAATATCCTTTACTGACTTTTCTCCCATTTTTACAGTCCTCTGGTATTGGTTTAGATCCAGAATGCAAGCATCTGTTCTTCAGACTTTGGTGCCCAAAGTCCTTTGGTCTCCTACTATCTTAAGACACATAAAATAGATAATGCTGTGTCGTGTTCCTTGACTTGCAGGATTAATCTTACTGAAGTTTACAATCAACTGTATCTTTTTTTTGACTCCCAACCTGTATTGTGTTTTAAAACCTTTCTTTGCAACTTCTTGCCAAAATGTCTTAAACCAGCTGGGGCGGGAGAAGAAGAATGCATTACTAAAGTCTCACCCATTTATTTTGTTTCCTTTTTCTGCTGTGATCCACAATAGCTGGGACAGTTTTCTCTTTTCTAGACTGAGACAGACCACAGCAATGCAGACAATCTCAGCAAGTGGTTTGCCTAAAAGGGAGAAACTTAGAAATACAGAAAAAAGGCTTGATTGGTTCTTCAGCTTGTTATCCGTTAATCTAACGTATGATTGAAAATGCCTGAAGTAAGACTGCACTTGAGCTTGGTCGCTTAATTTTATTTCTGTTAGATTTTGGGGGGGAAAGGCTGAATGAGAAACGTAAATCAAACGTCACAAAATCTAATGAAACTCCTATTGTATCTGGATTTTAGCTTTATATATAGACTCGGTTCTATTATGGCCCTGAACTATACTCTTTGGATCCAAACATCTATAAATCTTGAGGAAGTTTACAACGCTTTCTGAATTTGGATACGTTTCTGTCTGACATGTATTTTTCTGAATGTAAAGAGGATTTATCTGTTGTGTAGTACAGATACTCAGGGCCCTCCTGTTTATATCTTAAAGGGGTTTCAGAAGCAAAGATTACCTAATTAATTCTGTTATTTTCTATTCTAATTAGTCTGGTTTAGTGAAGACTTACTTGAGTTCCCCAGAAACGTTTTCTGATGGGAATCCTTCGAATCTTCTGTATATTGAAGCATTTGCACACATTAGAGAAAAACTAGTTTGGTGTTGCTTTTCAGTGTAGAATATTTAGCATAGGGAAGTCACGGCTTGCTTATAAAGAATGCTGCCAAATCACAGCAGTTTTCATTACAACAGAGCAACTCTTATTCAGTGTATTTAGGCGTTAGACTCTGTGTTACAGTAGTTTAACTTTACTGGCTTCAGCAAATTTTGCAACATCATATAGAAGAGTGGAAAACTCCTTCCCCTCAGCCCCCCAACTTTGTGTGGTATTTTTATATTTGTCATATTGTTTTTATGAACTTTGCAAGGAAAAATTGTAAAACTTGTTATTAGGCTGACTAATGGGATAAAAAGAAAATTTTAGAGGTCTTGTGAAATCGATTATGTTTTTCTCAGCAAATTTTAGGTGACTGTTCACATTATGAGCAGAATTCTGTCTAAAAATAAGTTGTGTCCAGTTCTTTATGGGTTTATTGAGAACAGAAATTTCCACACCATTCTCTCTTTAATGTGACCACAATGGGCAGTCGTAATTTGTCCATTTATATAAAAAGAATAAATTAGCAAATTAGCCACCATAAACTGTTAGTATATCCACTTTTGCTGACATGTTTATTGTAATTTGCAATATGCATGATGTTGATTTTCAAAAATGTTCCATTTTCTTTTTTGAGAGTATGAATTATAAATTCATCAGTCACAGAAAGCAAGACTGTAATAAAACTTAGAAGTTGGAAACGCTACATAGCACTCATCTACGTCATCCTCAAAAAAACAGGATGTTGAAATTTTTCATAGTTTGATTAAAAGCCTAAAACCTTTTATTCGTTTTACAGCTAAGACAGAGCAAGACGGATGGGTTTTCATGCATTTATGTAATGAGCAAAAGGCAACTAATGAACATGTCAGGAAATGTCTAGAGAAAACCTAAAAATGAACAAATATATAAATTTCAGTAGCCTTCTCAGAACATGGCACCGCATATAGACTCCCATAAAATAAACACCATGACTTTGTCTAAAGAAAGAAAGTATTTTTACTGTTTTGTTTCAATGGTACGTATTTTAAAGGAAAAGGAGCTTATCCTCAAAAAACACATCTAGGAATTAAAGATGGCCCCTAATGATCAGACAAAAGAAGTTAAAAAGGAGAATCTTTTGCAGCCATAAAAGAGTTCAAAATATCATCCCTCTTACAAAATATTTCCTGAAAATAGGCTTGTGGAGCACAAAAGTCAATTCTGGAAACTCTAGAACTATGAAAGCAAGTCCAGTAGTCGGCACTTTCAAAAATAAATAGAACCATCAGGCAACAACTGTATGCTAATTGCATTTAAGAAATAAGAGACCACCTACATAGAAATAAAATAAATCTCATTAGGGGAGCTAAAACAGTTGAGATTCAGACTCTGTTAAGCCAAGCCCTCAGGCTCGCTCAAAAGAGCCTACAAAGTCACTGCCATCTTCTTAGGGGTGGAACAGAAGTGTAAAATGTGCACCGACATCTCGGTGCCCCAAACCTGGGTGTGTGTAGCAGCTGATGGGCACTTCTTGGCATGGTTGAGCCCTGGCTTTCAGAGGAGGTGACCACGTTTTTCTTGCTGAATGAGCACAGCCGAGACAGGGAGAAAGAAGGTCACCAAGAGCAGGTTTTGTGCAAGAGGCTACTAGTTTTAGTATAATACTAAGAAATTCCACAAATCATTACAATTTTTTTTCTGCCAATAAAATGTTATTTATTTAACCATTAATTTGTTTTACCAAAAGTCAGCTTTGTGAAGGCAAAACTCTGAAATCTCATAATCAAGGAAGTTAAATATTTTATGAATTTCAGACAAGACAATAAATTTTTGAGTTTTTCAACAACAATAGCAAGAGGCCTGTAAGTTCGTCTCTTGCAGCAGCTCACACTGGCCATTCTATTCCCTCTAGAGGAAGTACTGAAAATCACTTGCAACAGTGCCGCCTTCTCTCCCCATTGGCCATCATCAGGTTATAGATCTTCAGAAACAAAAGCTGCCTAGGCCTCCTCTGGCTTTGTCAAATGGTCTTCTCAAAAGGAAGAAAAGAAAAAACAAAAAAGAAAGAAAAAAATTGAGGCTTTTTGAAAGCTCATCATTGGTTCTGCTGCTGATGTAGTTGGACTTGCTGTAGAAAGGATTGCACAGGAATTTAACTGGGTCTTTTAAACTTAGAGTCAAGGCCTGACCATAACTAACTTCAGAAGCAGCACAACAGGTATTTTCTCCTTGATCTTTCTCCCCAGATCTTTCCATTCTTAGTTATTATTTGGCTCCGATTAAATCTGATTCAACTGAGGAGCTTTAACTTAACCCAAGTTCTGTAAATACTTGCTAGACTCTTTTGGTTGCGATTTTAGCTCCTGTTTTCTGTTAGACTTCTTAAATCAGCTATGAAAGAGATTTATGTTTCTAACATAAAATTTGATTCAGACCTTCATTAAAAAAATTATTTTTCATGCAGCTGATGTTGCTGCATAAAAGTGGCTCACTGAGTTCTTCCCCAAGGAGAGGGTCATCTTGCCTTAATTCCTCTGATGGTTAAAGCCTGGACAGGAGGGAGACAGCTACAAGAGAGGATATTCATTGGGAGAAAGCCAGTAGAAAACTCTTCAGCATTTAATCAGAACAATTTAATTCTGTTGATAATTGATCAATAGAGAAAAAACTAAAAAATCCCACTTGAAGTCAGAACAGCTTAGCCAACAAAAATAAACATACAGACTTGTCACACGAGGGACAGATAAGAAACCAGAAAATGTCGAACATGAATGAACCCCTCCATTACATGAAATTTGGCAAAAAAATAAGGTCTTTAATAATAACCCTCAGGAACTGCTGTGTTTTATACAAACCTGCTTCAGTGTCCTTGAAAAATTAATTTGGATTTTTTTTTTTTTTTTGTTGTTAGAAACCCCACATTTCTGGCTTGATCATTGGCTAACAGAACATATTTTTATTCCCACCCCAAATCACACACAGCTTGGCTGGAAAGAAGACAGCTGCTTGGGCACCAGCATGTTTCAGTTTGAAGTACATCTAATCTTTATTGAGTTATTTGAGCCTCATGTGCCAAGTGCAGAAAGGCATGCTTTTGTGGGGAGAGGATTTTTTTTTTTCTCTTTTAATATTAATGTGTAATTTTGGCCAACAAAGTAGTACTCAGGAAACAATAGCAATTCTCAAAATACATTAGATTTAAAATCCAATAAATAAACCAAATGCTTTTGCATAAACTCTCATCCAGAGTGGTGCTTCTGCAGGAAGCGCTGCTATTGGAAATCAATCTCAAACTTTTATTGTTCAATTAATTCTGAAACCTCCTTAGTGTCTTCTCATCTGAGTAGCTTCGACACTTCACTCTTCTGTAGATTTTCCATTACTGTATCTCACACATACAATGAATTTGGCACAAGTGTCTTAATTACACGTGAGATTTTGGGCACGTCGGGGTCTTTTGTGCAAAATCTCCCTCCATGCTGTCCTACCGAGTGACTGTTTGCCAGGGAACACGGGCTGGGGTAAATCCAGGTTCTGCTGAACTCGGTGACTAAGTCTGCAAAGGCTTCAAGGGCTCCACAAAACGTTCATCTACAGATTTTACTGGTAAAACAGTCGTAGCAGACCTGATGGAAAAAAACGATTGGCCCAGAAGACAGCAGTTCCCAATATATCCGTTACAGCTTGGTCCTACCACCTTAGACCAATACTGCAGTCCCACTGAGGTATGAGAGACTACAGAGGAGTTTCGCTACTGCCCGCCATCAGCACCGTGGCAGATTCCATCTCTTAGAAACACGGTGCCGTTACTGGAGGCTGTGATGGATCTCATAATTGCTTTTGACAGAAGTCCAAAAGCAGAGGACAGAGCATAAGAGGGAAGATTGACAACAGAGTTAATAGTTTTTCCTCTATTTTATGGGATATGGAGTCTCAGAAGAGCACTCAATGAAAAAGCTGGCTAAACTGGAAGAGCTGAGGTAGGACAGATACGACAGCAATATTGCTTGGCAGCGCTTTCTCTGCCAGTTCCATGTGTGCTGGAAAAATCTGTCACAAGGCTGTGTCGCAGGAAGCAATTTTCAGTTCTGTGTTCCCTGTTGTGCTCCTTTCTGACTTGTGAACTAGTCTCTAATCAATACCTACCCTTCCTTCTCAAAATTAACATTTAAAATACAATTTAATGCACTGCATGATTTGCGGGATTCATATGTTAAGCCTCACCAGTCTGGATTTCATGCTATTGTTACTGCACAGTGTAAGCCCTTTTATAGAGCCCGTTTTTCTTGATGAAGCATACAATGACAAGAATCAGAAAGCGCTACTCCAGTCCTGCCCATAAAAGCTAGGATTTGCAAAGTATCTTTTATTTAGAACAAGCTAGCTCTAGAGAAGGTTGTTCCAGGTGTGTCTTTGTTTAGCTTTATTTGATTGGGATTTAGCACAGAAATAAACCTTGTAGTTAGCTGAAAATACAAATCTTTCACCTGACTGAAACTGTAGCAGAGCAGTTGCTCCAACACATCAAGATGTTATTAGAGAGACACATGGACTCGGAGAGGAATTTCAGAAGGATTATACTGAGTAAGCGTACAGCAGTTACTAAAATAAAAGCTGGCATCCAGATCATATTAACTAGAAACCAATATTCCCCAGGATGTTATGTAAGTAATTACTGTAGATTAGGTTGCCGTATGTAGGTGTCTGTGTGTGCGTGTGCTGTGTCCAAGAGAGCAAATGTCAAATACACAGTCACGATCCCCTCCCATCAAGTGAATGGCAAAATTACTGACGCTCTATTTCCGAGCCTGAGCATGTTCCTACATAGGAGATAGGCACCCAGCAAATGCAGCGATGAAGACAGACATGTCAGTGGGATTGAGATAATACAGAGCATTAATATGGCACCAGGCAATGCTGCTGCCCTTGGATGCCTAACAGCATCTCCATTCCAAATCTTTTTTGGAAAGGTTTAGAAGCCACTTACTGCAGAGTAAGATTAAAGTCGTGACTGAATGAATTAGTCAGATGTTATAATAAGATAAGATCACACTCCACTGATACTCATAGGTTGTGCTAACAGGACACATCACCTCTGCGCAGACTGTGACAATTTTGTTGGTCTTCCAAATGTATGTCAGTGCGTATATACTAATTTGCTTTTTCTGACTATGTTTTCAGACTCTTCTGTAGCTAAAATAATGCTATTAAAAACGCAGATCTGGAAAGACTCGCTCAGGAAATATCCTTAGGAGTTGCTACTTTATACACACAAATTCTTGTCCAAACCAAAAATCTTCTTGCTCTTGTCAGAATTGCTACTAATATCCTTGCTGCTTACCTTACACATTGGTGGTGTATTGCTCTCATGCAATTATCGGGGTGTTTTTATCACTATGTAGAAATATGTCTTTAAACATTTAAAAAGCAAACAGAAAACCCAGAACACAGATACATTCAATTTTATTTTTCTTTGAAAAGAAACATTTACATCCCATTGGTAGTCAGTGAATAAAAATGCCCAAGTGCTATTTTATATGTGTAGATCAAATACCGTAGGTCTTTCAATGAAAGTTATGCCCTAGTGGTATTTGCAGATTTCAGCAAAAGGATGGGGAAGACACTGAAGCAATAAAAAAGGAAAGAAATTAATCAGAAATTTAGAATGTTCATTTTTATTCTTTTATACTCTGCCAGTTTTCTGTTCTCCTTTTCTTTGTTTATGAGAATATCATTTATAAGATTCATTGACAGAAAAATTTTGAAATATACTGCAGCCCAAAAACTTGCCTGCATGTTTTTGGGAAGATTCCATGACTTTGTGCGTTATGCTCAGCTTCAAAAGAAGAAGGAAAAAACCCTCATAATATCTCTTTATTCTGTTCATACCCTGATTAGTGCTTCCATGAATCCAGCTGAACTGAAGTTCAAATATATTAATGAAAGGATTGGTATGTACTGTGTTGTATTCCACTTTTATGGCAGAGTAATAAACAGGAACTCACTGGGGATCATATTTAATAAGGCAGATGGTAACAAAGCCATGGTATTATTTTCTTGCAAATCTGTACAGTTATGTTGGAGGTTCTTGAGGATTTTGTTTTATTTTTTGAGTCATATTTACAGCTTAAGTTGATTGGACAGTGTATTTGCTGTGCATTACAAATGGGTGCCGATATTAAATTTCCATCGATAGTAACAGGGAACGTTTTGAGATTAAATCTTTCTAGAAGTCTGGCTCTTGTTTTTGACTGTCTCCCTTATCCCTTGCTTTCTCCTTCTCAGATGTGTCCTTTTAACTCTCCTCCCTCCAAATCCTGTCTTTTCAGCTCTCTCCATCATACCTAGAGCTTTTCTCTTGATTACTTGATTTGCTTGATCTACAGCATTGTCTGTTCCACTTTTCCTGGTTGTCAGAAAACAGAAATCTTCTCCATTGATAATATTACCATTATATGTCCCCTCCGAGGTTCCTGAAAGGATTTGGCAGTTTGTGTTGGCTGTTGTTCATCTGCTGTGTTCAAATTTGGCAGTGTCCTCTCACAGAATTCGTAGCCTCTAAGAACTTGGGTTTGGCCTGAATGGGCCTGGGTAATGTACAGAGGATCTCTTCCGAGAGATCTCTAATTTGACAGACTTCTGGACGTTAACATGTGCTCAGCATCACAGCATCGTGCACCGGGACAAATCTTGCTATGTCTTTTACGGCTGCACAGGTTATGACATTAGTGAAACTTAAGTCTTGAGTTTTCACTGTATATACTGCAGAAGGTAAAGTTT
Source organism: Pedionomus torquatus (assembly GCA_013398155.1). NCBI lineage: Eukaryota > Metazoa > Chordata > Aves > Charadriiformes > Pedionomidae > Pedionomus > Pedionomus torquatus. Next base: position 191,227 of record VZRU01014827.1, read on the forward strand.
GTGCAGTGAAAAAAAGAGGGCACAGAACCTTGTTTTCCACTTGGAAGCGGGATTAGGACAGCTTTGGGGGGTGTTGATGTACAGTCACCTCTTTCTGCAATCACAGTCACTTCTACTGAGGAGGTGGATTATGAATGGCAGCTGCTGGACGCCCACTGCACTGCAGGAGGGGAAAGTGGGAGCAAAAGAGGAGTTTGTCAATAATATGTAAAATGAATTTACTCTTGGTTGAACCTGTTTACTTTTGCTTAGTACAGCTCACAAGAGTGAATCATCTCCTTAATTATTCCTTATAGATTTTAATTGCTTTTCTACATGGTCAATAAAGAGTTTTGCACAAGAACATAAATGCTCTACCTTGTACAAGCCCAAGGAGGATTCAACAATTAAAATGCAGCATTTGGGTAACTCAAAACCAAATGTTGCTTCGTTATTTGTTCATTCACTTCAGGGAGTGCATTGTCATATTGTACAGCTCAACGACAGCATTCATTTTTGTTGACATAACAAGTCAGCCTTGCACAAGGATATGTAAGAAACACGGCTAGAAGGATTTTTGCTGCTTAACATAATGTATTCCTAAAGTTTTACTTGGCCTGCAGGTGCTCCTCCAATATTATCATTAATTACAAAAGAAATAATCCTAATTGAGGCGAGTATAAAACTTGTCATGTAGCAAATTCCTTCCAACTTTTTGAATGCTTCAGCTTAATCTTCCATCTCTACAAGGCACTCTAAACAAAAGACCCTCCAGCCTCCAAAGAGAAGCAGCACTGAACAGCCCTGCAAATGTTATAGGGTCCCTGCCCTGCAAGGGAATAGCTCATTGCTCCACTGGGTCTTGCATTTTGGACAGCAAACGGAAAAGAAGAGACATCCCCAGTAACGAAGTATTATCTTTATTTCAATTTCAGTTTTCCTTGTTAACATGTTTTGTAAATCAAAGTTTATATGGAAAGATATTTTAGTATGAAAAACAACAACTTTATAATCAAAGAGTTTTCTTGTAATCTCTTCTTCAGAAATATATTTTGATAATAGCAACTGCTCATTACAATAAAAACCAGAAAAGGCATTCATTTACTGTGGTGTGGGAAGTACTGCCAGTTCTAAATGCCCTACATAGTTTCTTTAAAATTTTTACGTTCTTTAGGCCTCAACAAAAACCAAAGCTCCTCTTCCAGGTTTGGTAGCAAACAGACTGTTATTCTCCAATGGTAACCTTTGGACATCGGTTTGGTAATAAGCTTTTTTTACATTTTTTAGGAAAGCATTCAGCTTGTCAGTAGGCACCATTGACACAGTGCAGCCACCCCATCCAGCTCCAGTCAGACGTGACCCGATGGCCCCAAACTGCCTGAAACAAAGTAACAGAAAAAAATCCTGTAAAATAAACCAAAAAGGGGTAATCTGTCGTATATAAAATTCCTATAGAAAACTAGTGAATGCGTTACTTGAATCACATCTACGTCATCTAATTTTTCTGAATTTCACTTGGTTGTATGCAACATTACAGCAACCTGCAGTTACCAATTTGGACCAAAAACCCCAATATCCCAATATGCTGATGCTTTAAACTGCGATATAGTCACTTCTGTCAATTTCCAAAGGCACCCTCTTTTATAATGCTTCAGCATCAGCTGTTTTCAGGATCACAGCACAGCTGAGATGAAGAAAGCAGGAGAAGAAAGGAATTGTGTTAGCAACACTCATAAGACATCAGAAGTGAAAACAGAAATACATGACAAAAATAACAAGAGAGGGTTCATAAACTAATTGCACAGGATGTAGGCATGCAAGCCATTCTGTAATGTGGCAAAGACAAATAGCTCTATTCTTCCAGGACAGATCTAAAACATGCTGAAGATTCACAGCCTTCCGCAGGACTGCTGAGCGTGCCAGTCAAGAAAAGGAGAGTTTAGAAACCCTTAAGAAGTCCTACAGAGTCACTGCGCTCAAACATCTGTTTTATGCTGAATGGACAGAGCTTGGGTATCTCTCTTCAGAGGAACCTCATGAACTTAACAGATTTACAGCAGTAGAGGTAAAATAAGAATTTAGTCCTAAAAGAAAAAAAAAATGCTCTCAATGAGGAGGGTGAATAGAAAGAACAATGACAAATAAATGACATCCAAAGTATAAACCATTCCCAGCCTCAAGATTCTGGCCTGCTGGAAAGGTCCTACAGCAAATCCCACACCATTACTCTGCAAGATTCAGACACCATCTCGTTAGAATTTAGCAGAATTATTTTCATTAGTCTGCTTACCTGTGTTCCTGTTCTTTACTTAGGTTTAGAAAAAGCAGGAAAATACCATATAATAAATTTCTTTTTCTAACCTAGTCAGAGCAGGATGATTTAGAAATCTCATTTGAAAGCTTATTCTCGTGAGAGCTCTAATCTGATTTGCAAACAAATACATTCAATATGTTTCCAATACCTGTGCATGGAGAGATTTACCCATCCTAGAATGTGTTTGAGGGAGAGATGGCATCATGTGAATAACACACTGGAAAATGACAGCTCATTCTGAGTAGGCTGTGGTGACTTTTCATATGTGCGCTTTATGGTAAATGGACCTGGTGTACTGCTGGGTTAGTGGAGGTCTAGGACATATTTCACGCGAGTACTTACGTATGTGCTTGATTCTAAACACACTTAAGTATTTTCTTGAACAGAAACGCTCTCTTCAGTGTGTCTGTGTGGTGCCACCCTTCATATTTTTATGTTCGCTCTTTATTTCCTGTTGGTGTTTTATTTTACTTATTACTATTATTATTATTCCTGTAAGCCACTCATTCTCTGATGCAATTTTTCTCATTTCCGGTCCATGGAGCAACCTCCTAAAATGGGAAGGATCCAATCCAGTCTCAATTGCAATCAATAGGGAAATTCCCATCGACTTCGTATGGCCCAAGCCTCTTTTCCAGGTCTGCTAAATCAACTCTCTGTGCTCATTTGATCTGTTACCTCAGTCAGAACTTGGGATTTCAGAGGGTGTCTGGCTTTTATTTTGGTAGGCAACTGAAATCCCTTCAGAATTGTTCTGAACCTTTTACTGATTTCATAATTCTCTGTGGTCATGCTCATGCCTCATTTTTACTGAGTCATTTTAAAATACTTAGTTGAAATAAAGCATAATGTAGGCAGAAAATACGCTTGTTTCAGAGCTGAAGTCAGTGTGTTTCAAAATACAGTGGCTAACAGTTTCCAATGGGGTGATGTGATTAGACACTTTGGGCTTAATGCTGAGGAACTTGGGTGTTTTGAGGGTAACACCTGGAAATTAGTACCTGACATTACAAGGATTCAGAAATGAGCACCTAATTGTGCATCTGCAGGAGATGTGGTGTGTGGGAGGGACGTAGGTCAAACACAAGAAACTTTGGAAAAGGTCTGAAACTGCCTTTTTCAAGTCTTGATCAGTTCAGTCCTCAGCTTCCATATTCACTGGATAAAAAGCGAAGTATTTTATGATGAAGGGGTGTGTGTGTCTATAAACGAGAGTGAAAACATGAATGCTGCAGCAAAGGACAGAAGAACAGAAATGGAAGTCCCATAGTTTGATATATGGAAGTGATAGGTAAGAAACTGCAGTAACTCGTTTTAAAAATAATTGTCCTGCAAGAGGTGAAAAAATCAGAGCAATATTGTTAACTCCAGATACTCAAAATTATGAACCAGCTACTCAGAAAGCATGGAGCTAACATGGTAACATTTAAATATAGAAACAGGGTGGTGGTGTTATTCTGTTTTGTAGCTTAGAATGCATTTGAATAACATCTTTGAGCCTTTTTTGCTCTGAAAGAGCTGCAAACTTCTTTTTGTAGGGTGGTTTTTTGTTTGTTTTGTTGAATTTTCAAATTGGGCCATGACTCCAGGCTTTGCAGCTTTAACAAAATCATCAGTGAATCGCAGTCTTGATAAAATGCAGAGTTGCCTTGGCTGCCATAATGCACGTGGGTGTAACCTAAAAATTACACCTTTTAGAACTGATCAGAGAGGATTCAGGTGTCTTCAACTGTAAGGGACGTGGCTGGTAACACAAAAAATTATCAGGATTTATACCACTAAAAGATGGGGGTGAGGGAATGAAAGTAAGTTATTTGCAACACTCAAGGATTCTGAGAGATTCTCCAAAGTGCATAAAGAATTCAAGAGCCTGGATCCAATTTTTTGGTTCCTGGTTTAGTAAATCTTCTGTGTTACTATACTTTAAAATACTAACAGGTCAAACAGCTACTAACAGCAGGAGACAGGTTAGAGAAAGTACAAGTCTTCTGTCTTAGCAAAAAGAAAAGAAAAAACAACTGACCAACTAGCGGTTACAGTTTTCAGCACTACAAACCACAGCAAGTATGGATCCCTGTCTTTCTTGGCAGAGGTTGTACAGTAAAACATAAAGATCTAGGCAAAACAGAAAACATCTGGATATGCAGATTATTCTTCACAGTTTAAACCTTGTAAGGAGAGAGCGGCACTAGACTCAGGCAATTCTGTGGAATGTATTTTTGGAAAGGCTTTTTAAAGTTACAGGGCAGCTGTATATCATTGTAAGTAAAGAATGTAATTTATGTAGTTCCTGGCCATTTCTATAATCACATCAGCCAAGTTTTCCTAGAGTGACTAGTGATTTTATGTCCCTTACATTTTTAATGTACAACTTGAGAAAAGTTAAGACTTTTTTTTTCCCAATGGTTTCCAAAAATTAGATGCTGTCTTCAACTGCATTCATCTAGAATAGCTATACGCTTATAGAAATCCAATCACCGAATTGGAAAAACATTAAATAACGGCAAAACTTCTGAGGAAAAAAGATACATTTCTTAGGAAATACTCTTGATGGGACAAGGCTGTAAAGCATAATGAACAAACAATTTACTTGTTTCTTTGCAATGAACATAACCAAAAAAAACACCCAGATTAAATAATTTTGATATACCTATTAGAGATCATTTCACGTGAATACCACTCCGCTGTGGTGCTCTGCTCTGCTCAGCTCAGCTCATCATACTCGCTGTGGGCTCTTCTGCTGGTAGGTTAGAAATCTGATGTAACATAGGCACACACATCACTCTTTTCCTTCACTATTTATATTTTGGTCCCTGGAACTGAAATACCCTAATTAATTCTAAATTAACTTAGTAAAATCTTAACTGCATGCTTCTTCCCTTTGGGTTCTGTGGCTGTCTATGCTACTGCCTGCAAGTTAGTGTCCCAATACTGCAGCAAGCTCAGAGCGCGGCAGCTGCCCAGCTGTGAAAGCACAGAGCTCCGCATAAATGAGAAACAGAGAGTTTCCATCCCCATGCTAAGCTTCACACCGCAGGAGACCGTTGCTGGCATCCACACTAGATTAGTAAATGTAGCACAGGTAACTCCATGCTGGAGTGCAGATCGCATCAGTTTATACCTACTTGTCTTCCCCACCTTGAAACAGGACAGTTTTCTCCCAGCATTTCTAAGAGGCCTTATTGGTATGACTCAAGCTGGACACCCAAAGTGAAGAAGCTTAAAATTACTTGTCTCTTTTGCAAAATTCAGTCATCAGATGGTATTGACTGAGGCATCAATGCTGGGTAGTTACTGTATCTATAAGTAATGCAGATGTCAAGGTTTAAGGCCTTTCCTCTGCCGATGGTGACACAGAACAGGCAGTGCTTGCTAATTCTTTGCACTGGATTGAGACTTGGTAGCCCAAGATTTTTGATAATTCAGTAGAGCATAGTTTCTATCTTCAGCTGACTCTGGAGCCAGTTCTCCCTTCTTATACACAGATCAGCAGTTCCCTTTGAGAAGCTGGGATAATCGTGGTGGAATTGCCCGCTGAGTAACTCTTGTAGCTTATTCTATTCTGTGATTGTTACGTGATACAATAAACCGAACGCAGCCTGTGAGTTACGTACTGAATTGGCTCCCAAGAGAAGGAACAAAAATTGTGTTGCTAAATTACTATCAGACTTGTCCAATGGTGATCAGGGCTTCTCTGTGTTTTATCACAAAACAGCATGTGTATCCCATATGCAAAATCATCTGTGAATATCCTAAAGTCTTCTGTGCAGTTTTTAGGTTTGTAGTTTTCTGGCGCAGAGGCCATTCCATCTTGTCTGCAAATGAAATCAGACTAACCTAAATAATCATCTGTATCATACTCTGTCAATTTACAAACCTGGTAAATGGGTATTACAACTTACAAAATCCACTTGAGTACAGAAGTAAGAAAGCATATGGCAAATTGCATGTTTGTATTCATATTTTCATTATAAGCCAGCCCAATTTCTTAGTGTTGTTTTTTTTTTTTGTTGTTTTTTTTTTTTTTTTTTTTTTTTTTTTTTTTTTTTTTTTTTTTTTTGTTTTTTTTTTTAAAAAGAAAGCTAGTTTCTGGTAAAGAAATCTTTTTGTGGCTGTCATTTTTAGGTGGTAATGTACTCATTTTTTTAGGTTCCAACTGAAACAATTTTGAAACAGTTTTTGTTTTCTTAAAACTTAAAGACTTAAAGGTACATAGAGAGGATGAGATACTTGTAGAGAGTATTTGCTCCTAAAAGACAGTGAAACATCATTTCATGACCTCAGGCCTGCAAACACTCACTTATGGCACGTGATACTTCCCTTCTGGCAGTTCTGGCAGAGCAGTAATGCTCTGGCTTAGGGCAGAGCTTCCCCAACTCAGCACACCCTTCTCCAAGAAGTAGGAACTGTAACAGATGTGCAGAAGTATGAAGGTGGCATCACCAGGAGCCAAGATGAAGTGAATGAGGGAAGCAGCTGGGAGAAGGTGGCTGGGGCAGAGGCAGAGGCAGGGATGGGACTAGTGGTGGGAAAGCTCAGGTGGGCCACTGGACCACCAACCACTGAATTCCTTCTATAGGCACTGCATTTAGATCAAAGTTAGCATAAATGTTAGATTAAATGTACCAGAAAAATGGGAATTAAGAGGGACTGAAAGGTCTTTTCATGCTGGTCCTATGTAGAACGTGAGTACTAAGTATTTGCTTTTACTTTCTGTATTAAAACATGGTTATACCAGATCTCATTGTTCACTGTAGCAGAATTATGATAATAACAGCCTGCTACAGGCAACAGCTGTGATTTCCAGCTCATTTCATGCCATTTCTCAAACTTGGCTTATTCTGGCTAGAGGATACAAAACTGAGAGGAATAGAGGGTAAAAAGAAGGGACAAAATTATACTCAGGTAATCTGTCTTGGAGTTGAAGGGCGTGTTTTATCGTGGCCAAACTGACTTAGGGAACCCAGCTAAACCAGTGAGGCTGCGGCAGCGATGAGACTGGGGAAAGCTCAGACACAGTGCAGGGAGGAGAAGCAGAGGGTTAGTCACCATAACACTTATCACACTCATCTTTTAAACAGTGAAATGCCGTCCAACCTGTCCGATAGCCTAGACACCATGGTGTTTTAATTGAAGAAAATGCAGAAGCGTCTCACAATATCCTGTTATGATTCCAAGGCAACCTAAGCACATAAAACAGAATTGCCATGGCGGCAGTTCTGAAATGGTTAAGAAATATATAAAAACATAACGAAATTCCAAGAGAACAACGAAGATGATGTTTTAAGAAAACCAGCTATGACTTCTACAACAAAAAAAGAATAACGAACAGTCTAACGTAACACTTGTGACGATGAGTCAGTCCAAAAGTAAAGTCTCTAATAAAGCCATAAACTGCAGCTTTCATCTGAAAGTATTACACAGATGTCAGTAGGGAAACAATTGACCGTGTAATGTCCCTGCAGGAGATTAATTTTGTAATAAGAGACAAGAATACTTTCATTTTAAAATTGCAATAGCCAACGATGTCATATTTTCTCATCAATTCAAACAATATTCTCAACAGGCGATTACTCTTCCTTGTGGTCAGAACTTACAGGCAGATGTCTACCAGCCGATCCAGTTCAGGACAGCTGCACTCGTACATTTCCCTGCAGCTGATATAGCTCTGGTTCATTAATTCTCCCAGCAGCTGGAGTGCATTGGCAGGTGCTTCGTTGCATATCTTCTTGAATTCCAGCACTCTGGCAGCTTCACTGTACACATGCTTCGCACGCTGGTATAACTTAAAGGTGGAGACTAAACAAAATGGGAATATTGAGTATTACAGTTATCCATTAATATTCACTATAAAAAGAACATACAAAACCACAGCGGAATTATATATTTTTAGTAATTTATCATTTGTATCAGAACTCCCTAGGCTAAAAGTCTTCTGCAGAAGCTCACCTACATCTTTAAAAGCCCTAATAAAGGAACATGTAGAGTTAATCAAAATGCAACATACGCGCTTTTTTCATGTTGCTAACTTTGTGCACGTGCTCTGGTTCTTTGCCGTGCCACTGAATAGATTCAGTCTCTCCTTTTACTTTGCAGAGGCAGGCCACAATACAAGAGTTACCAGTGATGTTCATTACGGCATTAATCTAAAGCTTTCAGTTTTCAAATACCAGCAAAACTGAGCCATGAGCACAGCAGAGGAGCCTGGTGCCCTGTAGCAGCCTCTGGCGGGCCCAGGGCGCTGTGTGCGAGTGCTCCAGACCACATCTGCATTAATCACCCAGCTGTGCCACGGACACGTTCTTGAAAAAAAAACACAACCAACCACCAAACCACAAGAAAGCATCAACCACTTTTTATTATTTTTAAAACTCAGATTAACAAAAATGTTATTATCTGTATTTCCTGGTGCAGAGGTAAGGAAGCCCTCAAATATTTTCACAATGATGCAGGCTCACCCTGACTGCAAATAATAGCAGATAAAAGGTACAGTGAAGAGCAAAGATGCTTTCAATTTGGTTTTCAGGGTTTATTTTTGGTATGTGTTACCAGCCAGAGTGTTGGTGCTGCCTGTGTGGCTCTGAAGAGATGTCAAGCCTAGACGAGTACGGCTTAGCATTGTCCTACCAAGGTGAAAGGCTACTGCAAGGATTCTGCCTAAAATATTTCTATTGTGCCATGAAAAACTGGTTCCTCTGAGAAGAGGGGAGGGGGGTGCCCAAGCCCACATAGCTGTTGGGGTAGAGACCTCCAACAAGCCTGGGACGTAAAAAGGAAGGGGATGGCTGTGGTTAAGGGCTCCTCAAGCTACTCCTATTTACAGGAGGGTTTGGTTTGCAACTAATATCCAAGAATTTATCTGCCTTTCCCAAGCTTGTGTTACAGTTCATTGTTTTTCTCTCCCAATATAGTTCTGTTTGCTTTAGCATCATGGCTGCTATTGAGGAAGTATTGTTCACCAGAAGCATGCATGACATCATTTAATTTATGATTAAATTGGTTTACTTGAGCTGTTTGGGTGGTAAATATTAGACAAATGGACTTTATTTTCTATGTGGAACACCTACTGCAGTATGTTTCCTTATTTCTTCACAACGCAAGCACACTCTTGTTAGAGCCCCTCAGAACATCCTTCTTTTTCTTTTCACATGTGAGTTCTCCTTCAAAGCAAGGTCTCTCTCCTCATTTCAGCTTTTGGTTTCTCTTGCTTTCTAAAATGGCTGATGAAATACGTAAAAGAAGACAGACAGACAAGGCCTGTATTCAGAACAGAACTTGCCGTCTGACCCAGACACACTGAGTTCCCACTTGGTGTCCCATGGAGAGTTTAGCAGAGTTCTGGAACCACTTCTGACGATTTCAGCAATCTACATTTGCAAGTATATGTAGAAATCTTTCTTGAAAGACTGGGATATAAAATCACATCCAGTATAAAGTCATATATATATATATACTCCAGATTGCAACCCATACAGACTAAAAATCTATTAGCACCTGTATGATCCCTTCCTGTTTCTCCAGACTAAGTATAAATTGCAACTGCTGACAATACAGTGCTGGGAGACGCAAGTATTCTAAAATGACAGAGAAATACTGACCATCGCAGTGTTCTGCTTCTGGTGATACTGCTTCTGGTGGTATTTATTTTGTAATTCAATACAGCCTGCTACTGAGAAACCCTGAGCTGCTGTCTTTAGAACAGGCCGTCTGAGAGCATTTCAAACTAGGACAGAAACAAGAAAATTGAGTGGACCCCGAAACATCTTCTTGAGAGGATCACACAAGAAGAGCATATTTTGTTTTCCCATTTAGAGATGTGTTTTACCCCGCTGGATTTTGTTGCTGCTGGAGTTACTTGTACTGTGTTTTGCAGAGCAATGCCTCAGTATTTTTGAACGTTGAAGAAAGGCAGCTTGGCCTATTTTTAAGGATGGTTTCTCTTTAAATATTCTTTTCTTATAAGCCATTGTTTTAGAGCAAGGAGATTTCTAAATGTGCATTCGTTTAGGGAATATCTAAAGTTGCGTGAGAGATTGCCATAGCTCACACTCTCTTGTAAATCACCATTGAACAGTAGTAACCCAAAGAATGAACTGAAAACATGTCTGGTTTCAATTGTAAGGCAACAGACTTGCCAAAGGCTGTGATTGATTCGGAGACCACCCTTTGGTAGAGCAATGCTCTACTGGCCAGATTACCTTAAAAATCTCTAGGGTTGTGTTGTGCTCATGGTGTTACGAATTGGCAACCAGAATGGGTGTGCTGGCTGCTGGCTGCCAGCCAAAAGATCCGAGCTGTGTCCTTGACAGCACTTGCTTCCAGGAGAGCCCCTTGGAAGGGGAGAACTTGCTACCTTGACACTGGCTTTCTCTGGAAGCAAAAGCAATCCTGCCAGGCAGTTCCCAAGGGAGAAAGAGCAGCTGTATGTTCTCAAACTCTTTTGTGTGCATTTACCAAGTCAGCGCCGGTTAAAGGTGGGTATCATTGCCTTAGCTATTGGCTGGTTATGGGCAGCATTTCATATCAGAAGATTACATTTGTGTTTAAAAAGACTTTTTTACAGTTTGCTTTTCTTCTCTGGCAGTGTACTGCTCAGGTAAAATTATCTACAGGACAGCAAACACCTCTGCAGTCTGCAAGTTCCTATTCTAAAATAATGACACGATTCACATATTTTCAGCTTTCAACACCAAATGCTTCTGGTAATAGAGAAACCCTCTTGTATCTCTTCTGTTTGGATGCGTAGTCCAACTAACCATCTCTATGTAATAAAAGATAGCAGAGCACACATATTTCCAAAAATTACATCTATATTGGAATCTCCTTGCTATATTGCAGACTGCATATTAGCTCCACATAAATAAAATCTGAATTATGAGGACATGCCAAAGAGCTGTGGAGGCTTTGAATTTAGAAGAGTGCAGAAACAGATCAGACTCTGCATGCTTCGTGTGGCCACATTTTTTACAGTTAAAAAGGACAGATTTCCTAAGCCATACTCTGTCATGGTTGAAAGAAACAAAACCAAAGTGTGCACAGCTGATTAGTTTGTATTTGAGCTAGGGCTGGGGAGCTCTTGTAAGGGGAAAAACTGAAGCCCTCACAATAAACCTTCCAGTGTTGCGCAGGACTGGGATATATGGTCTCACCCTCCGTGGTGCTCAAAGGAGAGCAAAAGAGCAACGTGTAGGGAAATAATGCCAGATTCTTAAAAGCATGTGGGTCCTTAAATCCAGTGTATGGAAATTAGGTACTTAATCTAATTGAAAATGTAAATATACTTCCCTAATCCAGGAAATTATAAAGGCCTGGTTTCTTACGCTTAAATTTATTTCCAAATTAAGAGCACAGGTTCCCTCAGCTCCATCTTTTGTCAATGAAAGGGGCAAGTTATGGAACCATTTATGGAACCACGCAAAACCTGGACTGCCCTCTGGTACCCATTTCTCTGGTGACAAGAGGGGAACCAAAAACTTCTGGTCCAGTGGAACTAGTTGGCTGCCACACTGACACAGGAGCAACTGTCTAGGTCACATCTAAAGTGATGTTTGTTCCATAAGGGGACGTGTGCATTATCCAGTTCAGGTGCTCTTGTCGGAAATGATGTTTGGGCTGATGAAGATTTTCTGTTGGCGGAGAATCTTGGTCTCTGATCAAAATCATGCTCTCAAAAACTGTTCTTCGAAAATCACATGTATCCTCTCTGCCACTTCTGCGTATCTCGCTGCCATGCAAGAGTTAACTGTTTGACTTTAGACCTAGACATACTTGCACAATCAGAATCTTGGGGTCCCTTTTGTCCCTTTCTGAAGAGACAGTATGGAGATTGTGATTTATTTTGTATGGTATGAGCTGCACAAAAACAAAGTTTCTTAAGGACTTAAATGAGAGTGCGTGATACCTTTTATGGACTGAAACACAGATCAGAAGAAACTGAAGTAAATCTGAAAAGTCAAAATGAGACCAAAGAAAACTTTAAGGAAGACAAGGAATCCTGTACCTGGATCTGCTCTAGTGACATTTTGTCACTAAGGTTTTAACAAGTTTCACTTTTACTCGACCTGCTGTTGGAGCAGCAAATCCACCTCCCAGGTCACAGCCTCACTAACTCTGTTTCTGAAGTTTCAAAGAGGACACAGTGCATCTTGTACAGAGAATCTCCTCCACTGTTAACTGCTTTGTATTATCAGTCCTTATCTATTTTTCAGAGAATGTCGACAACTCTTGCTGACCCTTGGTGGATTCCCTGCTCCTCTGCAGCGTCATCCGTGAACAGGTAGATTCAATTCACTTACAAACCATCCAATGCCCCTGAATGAAATGGGGACTTTTCCCAATGCACTAATAGCTCATGCCGCAAAAAGAACCTTCCAAGATGTTAAGAGGCAGCAGACTAACATTATTGAAAGTTTGTCCAAAATCCATATAAAACCTCTTAAAACCAAAGAAAAGTCCTTGGCTATTAGTCCCGAACAACTGTAGGTTAATTAAATATACCAGAGAAGCGTACTGAGGGCTTTCAACTGTACGGTCATATTTTTGATTTTAGCTTTACAAAAATTGTGCGAATGTGTCCACTCCATTTACAGGGATCTTTTGTCTTTATAATCAAATGTTGTGGTTTCTCAGCAACTCATATTTGTTACAACTTCAACTTCAGCAGATTCTTTTCTTTAGAGGCTTCCTGTACAATTCTATCTGACCTTTAGCTGAAGACCAATCTCTTCAGGCTATATGTTTTTTTCTAGTTACTTTGGCAGCTTCTTAAGATACGTTTCACTGTAGATTAATGAGCTACACATGGCTGATGGGACTGTTAGAAATTTGCAACAGGAAAAACTCACCAACGCGAAATCATGTAGGGGACAGATTCTACCACCATTACTCATGTGGAATAGTACCCTTCTCTGTTAGGCATCCTGCTGATTGAACATGATGAGGGTGAAGGTTTCTGGCTCATAATGTATAGAAGAAAATGCTGCCAGATGGCTTTAATTTGAGCCAGATTGTGAACCCCCTACTTGAAGTGGGGAACAGTTACTCTACTGGGACTGCTCAAGTAACTGTTTGCAATCTGGCTTTCTGAAAATAAACCAGGGGACGAGTCATTGCTGGATTCAGCGATCCATTTAGCAGACACCTGCTTCAAGATCACTTTAAACCAGCAGTTAGCATAATTTTTGTTCCAGAGGAACGCTAGCTTTAACGAGGCTTTTGCAACTAACCTAGACCATTCAGTGCCTGTGCCTAACCCACGGCTCACCCTGAAGGCCTGTGTCCTCCAGGCAGCTGTATGGGATCTGCCTGCAGCAGACACTGCTCTGGGGATCATCCCTTGTAGAAGGGAAAGGTACATTCCTAAATTTCTCCGTGACATGGATGGAGTAGGCACCTGGACTTTAAATCTGGCCGGTGCTCTTTGGTCAAGCATTTTGGAGGTAACTTCTCATAAGACAAGAGCACTCCGTAATGCACACGACAGTGCTTTGTGACAGAACATCAGAGAGTCCACCTTCATGTACGCCTGTCTCTGCAAATAAAATTGAAACTGTTCTTGCACTGAGATCACCATTAATACAAATTATTTGGCAATGGGAATGAAAGGCTATTCAAGCACCGCTCACTGAAGCTACAGCACGGATTTAGAACTCTTTCCAGGAGACAAATAGGACAGCAGTTAAACAGCCAAATCTACACAGCAAATGGATGCCTGCTCCTCCCTTGGCAATTTCATTCCCAGGTATAAATTTCAAAATTAGATTACAATTTTATACATTAAAAGGAAAATTGAGTTTAAAAATACCTCATTTAAGAAGGGAAAAAATATTTAATGGTTAAAGGAATATATCGTTTTACAGCAGAACATCCTTTTGTGGTGAAGCTTATAAATACTTAATGTACCACAATCACCACACACTAAATGTTCTGTCAAGCACTCGAGTCCAACAAGCCAAAATTATGGCATAGTGCACCTTAGAAAGTAATAAATACTATTTTTTCTAGAGATGTTCAGAAGCCACAAGTGCAATCCATGTGTAAACATTTGCAAGGGAGATTTAAACTCAGGATTTTAAGTTGGCCGAGGAACAATTGCAAGAAGTTTAGAGAGGCTTTATGAACCATCTGTACTTTTCCAAACCTGGGAACAAGTGGACTGTACAGTGGGAAACTGCAGAAATGCTTGAGTACCTGCTTGTAAAAGGGATACAAAGTTGCTGTGTGCTCCCAGATCTGGCCTGGGGCCTGCCCAAAGCCTGTCCATACCATTTTTCTTTGGGATGTGGAATTTTTATCTGGTCAGCCTTATACAGTTATAAAACTCTATGTAAGTGTACAGCACCATCACTGGAGGAGTGGAGGAGGGGAAGCTAGACTTAAAGCTAAAATAATATTTACTTTGCACTTTCAGATCCTTAAATGTGAGATACAACGCAAGTATAAAACAGTATTTGTAACTATCACTGGGCTTTAGAATAATACAAAAAAATGAAACTACTGATAATTTATATTCAGTCCCAGAGAATACTTAGAATCCATTAAGTGATTAAACAGTAATTCTCGTGCACATAATTTACCCTTAACATTGCAATATTTTATCGAAAAAGCTGGTAAAATGTGCACAAAGAAAGATACCCTACATGGTATGGTTCTTTCTTCATGTTGAACAAAGAAACTCAACAGCATTCTGAAATTCTCTGCAGAGACTCCTTATTTGTCGGTATGTTTTCTCTCACATGAAGAAGCCACACATTGTCATTAAGATACAGTGGGAAAGTAGAGGGGAAACAAGAAAAATATTTTTGTCAAACAAGCTCTGGTTTTCCAAAGGCAACATAAAATGTAATTTGTTTAGTGTGTAATGAAAACAAACAGTGGATTTAGATTCCTTCTTTCTGTGTCTGTCTTGTTTCTTCTTTGCATACAGTTTTACAGAAATCCGTTATTTAATTTTATATTGTACATACAAAAAGGCTTTCAGCATAACCAATTTTATTTGGCCTTATCAAATGAAATCATGGTCATGCAAGTTTAAGAGATTCAGCAAACATCTGCAAATGCTATTCACAGCCACCGTATAAAATTTCCTTTGAGTTTCTTCTATAGCTTTTATGTTTAAATTTTTTATCCAGACTTTGGTTTTTGAAAAAAATCAAAATAACCTGTATAAACAATTCAGTTCTACAGAACTGTAGAATTTTGTTTTATAAAACAGGTACAAGGAGTATAAACATCTGTAAGTTAATAGTCTTGTATTCATGAAGGGGAGAGTAAGGGGACAGCGTAAAAGATTTACAGCCTTGTAGTTTCCCATGAAAATGCTGCAGAGTGCAAGTTCGTGGTTCAGTTCGTTCCTCGTGTACCCACGGCACAGGGTGATCACAGCTCTTCCTCTTAAGTTAGAGCCGGATTAAGATCTCATAGTCCATCTTGGTGCCCTCTGGCAGTGTAATTAGACAATAAGATAGTTTGATACCACCAGGGTGCAGAACAGGTTATAGATTCAGGACCTGGTCCTTGGTCAATATAAAAATATATATATGAATATATAAATACTGATATTTATATACATCAATTATATACATCCCTGAAAGCGGTTTTGGGAAGGACTGGTAAGGATATAATTCAAGTACACAACAGTTGATGTATTAAGGCTATAGAATGGCAACAAGGAAGTCTGGACTATTTTAAGTTCTTAAAGAAAGATTCTGATCCCAATTGGAAACCTGTTATGAATGCAAATTAATTGCTTCATAAATGTTCTGTTACTCAGTATTATTAGCAACCCTACTCTATATATCCAGGATCCATTCCCTGTGTGCCAATGCTCGTGACTGCACGGTATAAGCATAAGGTATAAATAACACATGGGAAATACATAGTAAATTGTGTACTTACACCAACTTTTTCCTAAAACAAAAAAAATTACTGATAGCGGCAGAAACTTCCTTCTCAGGAAAGACCTAGATGACTTGCTGCCCAGTGAATGTTTTATGACACGATTATGTATCGATCAATGCAAAAACAGAACACAAGCCTTTAATACCAGTTAAGAAGAGCAAGCAGGAATCATTTTAATGATGCTGTAACCACCCAAAATGTTTGGTTTTGTTAGAAATATTGCCTAAAAAGGAAGCCTAGTTTAGACTGTTCCCCAGAATAAAACCTGGATTACTCAGAGATGACTCTCAAACAGCACAGACTAATCTTAGGAGAGTGCTACTTCTACCATTCTAGTAACAGTTTGTTCGAAAATCAAAGTTTTGCTGTATTTTAAGTTAAAAGTTAGAATGAAAACTGTGGTATCAGTTCTCTCATTTGCCACCCAAGATTTTGGGGGAAGTATTCCGGCAAGACTCCACTTGCACTACTTAATAGTACATAAACTTTTTTATTTAATACAAACATTGTACACTAAACCCCACCATTTCATACATACTTACCATCTTGCGTGTTTTGACTAAGGATCTGAGAGCGGAGCTCCTCCAGGCTAATTCCCAGGCATTTACAAATTTCCTCTGTGCTGTAAGGCTCAGGATGTAATACCTCCTTGACAATGGTCAGCATTTCCTCTAGGCTAACTCCTAGCTTGCTCTGCACATCATGGAGTCGCAGCATTTTTTTCCAGTCCAAGCCTTTTGACTTTGAGAGAAGCTGAAATTAAAAAAAAATAATCAGAAAATATTGTGCCTTCCTGTTTAAAACTATTTAATTGTTCGTAAGCACCTTTAAGATACATTTTCTCTTAACTGGGAACCATCAGAAGTTACATTCTATCAGCACATAGCAGATAGCCATTACATTTAGTTATAAAAGGTCTGTGAATGACATTCTTCCATCAAATTAGATATTCTCTGTAAAAGCCCTATGGGCATCATTTGTGTGATATCAAATCAGTGATTTATCCTTTTCCATGGATGTTGTTACTTTGAGAGCTTATTAATGTTTTACAGTTCACATCCAGACAAGTGCTTATACAAATGCTATGATATTGTAACATCAGAAGTACATAAGAACTCTGTTTCTGTACTGTTGGAATTCACTCTAACATTTAAAACTTTTTGACATTTCCTCCATGCTCTGGGAGGTTTCTGATGAACATTTGAGGTTGTCATTAAAACTCTTTCTCATAATAGCCTTAAAATATGAAAGTGAGCATAAGACTTGTGTGGGAGAACTAACTGTCACCTTTCCCAATCTCTAGAGTTTAAAGTAGATTTTAAGTACATTTTTTAACATCCAATTTACAGGAAGTTTTGAGCCTTACTGGAAGGTTACAAGCCGTTAGTCAGAATCTTCTCCATTCCTACATGATTGCTGTTGATGCTGATTAGTTATGGACGTATGTGGTTTTCCTACTGCAATGATGTCATGCTTTGTGTATCTTTGTGATGGCTTGGCAATTGACAGCAGTTACTTCAACACAGTAGAATCCTAAAAGTAAATATGTCAGAGAAGTTTTTCTCAGGAATCCTGCTACATGTGTTGATGCTTTTAACGTGCCTAATGAAAACAGTTGAGTAAAGCAGCTTTCCTCATGTTTTCATAAAGTGGAATATTTTTAATGTTGAATTGTAGAAGAATATTAAGTGGTCATTATGGGATCCTATGGACACACCACCTTTAATTTCAACAGACTACTACAGAGTGAAACACAAATTAGCAGGTACATACTAAGATTGTTCTACTATATTCGCAAATACCTGATGCACCTCCAATTCCACACCATTTAAATTGAGATTAAAGCTTCCAGTATGCCAGTTCAGGCTGTATGTTCACAGAGGGTTTAAACCAGTGCAGCAAGACCAGGAAATTAAATCCTTTTCCTGTTCAAATCAGCATTAAAACCTCCTATCAACAGAGCCAAGATTTCACTCGGTGTGCTTTGTTATTCTTTTCAGTAAACATTGGGTTTGGGTGCAATTGGTTTGAAATCACGTTACATCTTGATTCAGCAAAGCCATTTAACTTCCTGAGCTAAAAAAAATCAATGAGACTTACATATATGTCTGAAAAGTATTTGCTCTCTTTGTGCAAAGTTAAAGCATGAAATGGGTTGTTGAAGCAGAAGATCTGCTGCCCAACTATCTGCTAGAGATTCTTAACCTCCTGCTGTCCTCCAACAGTGCTTGTGCAGGGGCTTTTCCAGTTTCGCTTTATTACAGTATATAAAAATTAACTACTTTTGGTGCCATCTAGTGACTTGCTAAGATTTATGTGAGGTTTAGTAGAACAGAACTAAAAAAAAACCCTAATCAAAATCCTAATCATATGACTCTATTGCCATCTAAACTACAGTTCTGTATATTCAGTGGTAGAGAAAGGAGCAGCACTGCCCAGTGGCTAATGCAGAAATCGGGGTGAGAAAATCTTGTAAAAGACTGATTAAGTCACTTCTGGCCTGCTTTTCAAAGGCTCTGAGTACCTAGAACTCTACAGCCTTTATCTTTCTGTATTTTAACTTACTTATTGATAAGTTAGAATAAAAATTCTTGCTTCATTTGTTTTATTTAAATACTCAGTATCTCTTCTGCTGGTGCGTATTTGTGACGTTCTTAGATCTGCTTCAGGGTTCTAAATAAATGGAAATTTTTCCCTCACACTTTAATCCTAGTCTTCAGCATCATCTAGAATTTATGACCAGAAGTTAAACAGAACTAAGAATTTACAAAATGTAATGTTCTGTAAGGCAACAAAATTTTTTCTACTTCCTTTTTAAATAAATAATCCCCTGTAGAAATATGTCATATGTATTGTCCCATCTGTTCCCATTTCTATGCTTCAAGGGCAATGCTGTATTGTAGACAAGTTATGCTGGAGTTTTACAGGTCCAATGTTCCAAATGGAAGCTGACCCCATCAAGCCAGTGGGCAGGGCTTTGTTGGAATATATACTGCTTACAGCAAAGTTTCAGTTCTGACAGCACTGGGAAAAATGTTATGGGCAAACAGACATGGGTTTTGAAAATAATCTAACTGCAGCAGCAAAAATTGTAAAGGATACAGAACAGAAATGGGAAAAAATCCCATCTATTTAAGTACAAACGTAATCCCAATACTGATCCCACAGTTGGATATTTTCTTGATGATCTTTCACTAGGTGGATTAAAGATGTGGACGTCCTCCAGCTGGCTCTTAATTGCCAGGATATAGCATCTGTAGGCTTTATTGTCCTCTATTGTTCAACACAGGCACACTGGAGAACTGTAAGTCACTGAGAGGAAAGCCTACTTTAGTAAATGAAGGGACAAATCTAAATAAAAGAAAGCCTGACTAGGAATAAATATAGGAACGCTTAGCCCTTATATAGCAACGTCACTTTCTTACATTTTACATCTCTATAATGCCATCTGAACATCTTTCTACATTTAACAAACATTAGTTGATTAACTATATGGCGTTCCAGTTGCAGACATTCTTGGCACCGCTCTCTAGCTGACAGTGAAGCGAACCACACATGGTGAACCAGGGGAGAGCACAGCATTCACTAGTGCTCACATTCATCCTGCAGCACCTACTGTGTGAGTTTTCTGAAGTATAAAGTACACATTAATTTCCTTTGCAGTTGCGAGTGTTCTGCAGAATGTAAGTGTCTTTAAACACATTGCTTAATGGAGTACAGGAAAGCACTCAGAGGCTGGAACAAAAATAGAGAAAGGAACAAAACCAAAACGAAGCACAAGAATGACTGTCCAGGATGGAAGGGAAAGGAGCAGAACCTGAGAAAGATAATTTTGTGATGATGATCAAGATCTCACTTGCTGTAGGACAGACAAGTCCTACAGCAGACTGACAGCAAGATGTTCTACGCTAATGCCAGCAGGGATATGTTGTATTGGCACCTTTACTTACATGGAGCTTTCTGCAAACAGCATGAAAGTCTAGAACGACCTAAAGCAGAAAAGGGAAAAAAAGCCTATCCTAAAGGCACTTACCAGTGAGAATTTCTTTTAAAGCATTATTGTGAGGCCCAGTATGTTATTTCATAGTTCCATTAGCTTAATGGTTCTTAAAAGACTTCCGTGCTTCCTTACATACCTGCCCTCCTTCACCCCACTGTGACCTGTTCCTAAAGACAGTCTTTTCCTGGCTCAATGTATTTTTATAGTGTGTGCAACCTTCCATCTGCATAGTGTATGTTTAAAAATAGACAGGTGTATGTTGTTAGTCTCCTTAAAATCAAGCATCTGCTAAAGGTACCTTTTTAGAGATTGCATCATAGCTAACAAGAATGTAAAAAAAAAAAATCATCTTTATCGCCTTTTCAGTTACTGCACAGGACCAGTAATTTAAAGCCACTTAGAAAACTGATTCAATTCACAAAATCTGGTCTATGGAATAATACTTCAAAAGGTCTTACAACTTTATGCACTTTTTGTTGTAGCCTGCCTTTTAGAATAGCTAATCTGTGAAGGCTCTCTGCTTGTTATGCACAACAAAAACACGGCAAAAGAAGCTCATCCTAAAATACAATTAATTATCCTGAATTAGAGGTTTATCAGTTATACCAGAACCAACACACAGACAGATCCTTATCTTGATTTTCTTAATGACATAAGAATCTTTTTATTAACCTCAGTGACAACAGCTTTAACTATGGTCATTGGTGCTATTATTGCTCCCATATCTTATGTACACTGCGCAGCTGTTCTTTATATTTGAGTTTAAAGCCCATTTAAAAAGTTAGCAAGTTTAGCTTCTCTCCTTGAAAAGTATCATTTTGTCAGTATCTGATCATCTCTTTAACTCTTTTTTTTTTTTTTTTTTTTTTGTAGAATTCTGATGCCAACAGATGCTCAAAGTACTTTTGAGTATTGCTGAGGTTTTGGCCAAATGTTTTGTGGCAGAGTTCCACACTGCAGTTTTGAAAACTTTTATCTGGGCTTTGTGACCTAAATTTTGTTCTTTCATACAGCACACGAAGTGGGGTATAATTGCACTGAATCTTCATGCTTACTCCTCAGTCTAAACAAAGAAAAATGCACTGTATTCCTGTAAGAAACTCAAATCAAACCTACATCTACCTATTTCTAAATGTATTGTCCACAAAATTCAGAATTAAAGTGGAATTGGATTTTTTGGGTTCAAATTCCAGAGAATTTTAGAGAGAAACGCAAGCTGTAAACTGGCAGCATAACCTAAATGTTGGGTTTTGATTCAAGCTTGTTTTTAAACTTTATATAGGAAATGCCAAATAGCACATGTATGTCAATATTACTTCCAGGCCTCCAACTAGTAGTTTTGATGTCCTCTAAATCCTAGAAAATACACATCTATTGCCATATATACATATAAACATGTGACCACACTGGTTGCTTTCCATTATTTGTTATTATTCAGCTTTAATTAGAAACAGTCTATTTTATTAACTGAGAATATTTTTTGCTGAAAAACAGACTTATTTCCTCTGATGAAATATAATACAAAATAAAATGACTAGAACTAAATCATAATCTTCTATATAAGGGTACAGTCCTTGTGCTTCCATTAAAGTTGGCAGGAGTTCTGTTGCTGCAGAGATGGAGGTGTCTGGTTCTGGGAAAAAAAATGCTACTTAAAGTAGCACCTAGCCAGGTGTTAAAGATACAAGCAGTCAGAAGTGGAAAAAAGCACATATTTAGATGAAGGTTTCATTAGAGTTTGACATAAGCCATACGTTACCTTTGTAGCCAGACGACACTCCATTACCCTAATATTGTAATGAGAAGTTGCTGCTTTATTCATTTCAACACAACTGTTAGCAATAACAAACGCAGCTCCACTTGGAAGTCTAACATCAGTTGCCCTCAGAGGACTGAACTCTATCAACTTGGCCTATTGAAAGAAAAATGAATGGTTAGTTTTAATTTACTACTAGCTAACAGTGCGCTTGGTTCTATAAATCAAATGCAAATTTGCATGCTTTTTCTCTTGAAAATCCAGGGACAGTTAAGGAAAGAAAACTGACATGAAACAGTGAGAAAAGTGGTTTAACCTCATTGGCCAAGTTATATGTATACCTCAAACCTTTCCCGTGTAGCTGGATTTTAAAATGTTTCCATTAAGTCTTTGGTTTTTTTCAGCATTTCACAGAACCCCACCCAACCTATTTTTCTTGCCTGTTTAAGACAACAGTTTTACTTTGATCTACAGAAAAGTACCAGGCCTGGCTGAAGTGAATGTGCGTGCCACTAGAAACAAGGGGCTTCACATTCCCTTCCTCTCCACCAACGTCCATCTCCCCCTTAGCCTTCCGATTTTCCACTAAATCAAGATTAGTTCACTGAGGTACAGAATAGTACCAAAATCTTAGGGCTGACTGGAGACAGTGATCATGTTACATATGGACAATCATCCAGAGAAATGAAATAAAACTAAATATTAAAATGTAGTTACTGTCTCCTTCCTTCTGACATAAGAGGCTGCCTCGCCTCCCAGATGCCTCACACAGGCTGCATAAGATGTTCCCAGCATCTTGTGACCTTTTCACAGAATAAGCTAGGCATCCATTAATTAAATAATTCAGGATGTAATGTAATCAAGAGATTAAATTCACATCTGGTTTTTCATTGGGATAAGTTGTAAATCATGTGCCCTGCTTTGGCTTCTTAGAATAGACTGTAACTCTGCAAGCAGGGATGTCTTACTGGTTTTGGCATTGTTCACCCCCAGAGAGTTCCTTGAGCAGCTAGAGTGCTAAATAAACAATGACAAATCTGCTTGTACATTATGTACAGCATGTGTGTTACTCCCTGCCATTGAGATTCTGGACCACGTCACAAAATTACTATCAAGATAGACAAGCTTGCTTACATTTAAATATACCCTTTAAGAACTGCTACATTAGATCAGAATGTACCACCAAGCTGGTCCAGTGTCCTGTTTCTGACAGTAGCCATAAATGGATATTTGGAGGGAATATAAAAATAAGATGTATACAAAGCAATCTTTTTTGGGGGTGTATTTTTCCAGCTTCCCATAAGCAAAGATTATGGTGGTTATACTTGCACTGGAAGACACATCAGACTATTATGTTTAACAGATACAAACAGGCTAATACATGTTCAGTGTATCCAAGAAGGTCTTTTTTGAACCCTTTTTTAAACTTTTGCCTTCCACAATGTACGGTATTTCTCAATTTAACAATGAATGTTTTGGAATAAAAACAAACCAAACTTCCTTGTTTGTTTTTAACAAGCTGCTTGCTAATGTCATTGTGTTTCTGTTAGTTCTTTGGTTATGGAAAACACTGAATTCTCAATTTACCTTCTCTTACCCATTCAGGGGTTTTACAGAACTTCCAAATATCACACTCAAAGATACTTGTCTTCCAAGCTAAGAAGTTTTAAATTATGCAGTCAACGCTCGTATAAAAAAAAACAGCTTTGATCAACCTCAGTGTCCTTTACTGGACTTTTCTCATTCTAGTGGTGTTGTTTTTTTGAGATGGGAGGCCAGATACTGCATTCAGCTGCAAGTAGACTGAAACAAGGATGTTTTCTGGTTTGTTCACAATATCTTTTCTAATATTTTCTTTGGCTTTTTCATCACCATCCCTATATGTCAGAAAAGCCTCCACTTATATGACCATCTGTCTGCATGCCGGGAAAATATGCTGCTTCCTTCAGCATCCATGTACCTGTTTGTTTACTACTAACAGTATAAAGTGTGAAGGAAAAGTGTAGAGTAGGTACAGGTGATGTGAAATTGAAAATGCACGTGTCTCATGACGGAATTAAACATTTGGTGTAATTCTAGGAAACAGCTTATTTTCTGTATAAGCTCATCCAAGATACGGCATTAAAGAACAAAAGCTGTAGAGACGTAACATCACAATCATAAGCAATGTAAAGGTTGTCATGAAATGCTACATTCTTTTCAATATAAGTATTTTGATAGGTTTTAGGTTTGAACGTTCTCAGTCCTGTGCACCTTCTGGGACAGTGGGTGAACTCTGCTGTAAATTCCACTCATTGGAATGCAAGCACTCGTGCATAACTTGGCAAGTCCTGTTATTCACTGTTAGTCCACCTTCTGTCACCATGTTTAGGACAGCTAAATGCTTTCTGCATCAGAATCTAGCCACAGAATTGTCTGGAATTAGCAAAACTGAGGAAAAAAAAATAATCTCCATTGTCTTTGTAACTGAACCTGGCAAAACGTCCTAGAACAGTTTGGTTATAAGAAGTTTCAAGAAAGCATTTTTCTAATAATTATCCCATTTGCACTGAATACAAGGCATACCGACCATTCAGATTTCATTATATGGGAAGCATTCTAAGTTCAGCCATGAATTAGCAAAATAGCGTGGAACCCGATGCCCTTCTAAAGTACATCTTTCCCCATGTCTTTTCTTTGCTCCTTTTTGCCACTTCTCATTTTCATCATTTTACTCCTTCAAACTTGTCAGACTCCTGTACACAAGTTCAGACATATAATTCCTTTTTCATTTGCATACCAATGGTGCTCATACTGCTTACTTAGGTATTCCAGTTTCTTATCTTTCTGCTAGATACATACGAAGATATTTTTTGTTTACATAAATCAATATTACATTGTTAGTTTAGATTACGAAGAACCACATACAGTTCCTTCTTCTGCCAGAAAAGAGATCGACTGGTCCATTCCTCCACCTTCTGTGCCAATATAACGTTCACTCTTTGTGCAAATTTCTGCAAGTTCCACCTGAAAAAAGACATTACTGTGAAGCTTCAGCCAAGGTTAAATATGATACTTTCATCCTGCTTACGTATGAACTAATGATAAAACAAGAGATAATGATAAAGCTCTGAAACCACTGTCTCTCACACACTATAGCAGAGTAAGCTGGTATCCACCAGGATGCCACATGGCCCTTTTTTCCTTTTGTTCTAAAGCAAAAAAAGTATCAACTATTCAGCCTCCACTGGACCCACCGTAGCCAGATGCTTTTCAGAGTATCCTTGTTTAGATGCTTACCTCCTGTAGCTGTCCTCCTCCCACCTTCCTCATTCACCTCACACCCCTCTATCCCAATAGCCAGTATTTTGCTGGTTTGGTAGTTGAATCCGTCTATATATGCATGTTACAGAATGCATATATAGCTTACAGTTTACAGAAAAATGGCAAGTTGTTACTTTATACTATTTTAATGCAGACTCCATAATCAGAAATTATGTATTGAACATAACTCAGAAACCCCTTCTTACTGTAAATACTCTAATCAGTGGTGCTTGTCATTTCTCCTTGAGATATTGTACTCTGCTTACATTGTTTATCTGAACTCATTTGTAACTATGTGTGATTTACATTCTTTTATGACATTTTAGGCGTATCTTTGTGCATTCTGATACCTGGAGGTCAGAGGATATTATAGGAGGGTGGAATATCACTATCATAACTGTCAAAAATAATAATTTACTATTAAGCTTTCTGCCATCAGACCAAGTCAAAACAAAACACAAGAAAAGCCTTGGAGAATGGTGAAAGAACAAAAACTAGTCAAAAAGAAACAGGTAAAAAGGAAAGCATCTGTGTCCACCTACTATGACTCCTACCAGTCTGCTTTTCTAAGCACACAGTAACCCACAGGGAAGATGGGAAAAGAACTTCAGAAAAGCTGCAGTCTGATTTTCAGTCTGCTGCAAAGTCAGATTCAGATTCCACACTAAGGATGTAGCATCACAGGACTGAAATAAGCTCCCCAGCAAGGCTGGGACATTAGCCAGCACACAGCTGTAAAAGGCAGCAGATAGAGGCAGTAAATCACCATCCTAAGAGAGAGGTATGTGCAGGGTGCCTGCCTGCTTTCTCACCCAATTTATGTAATGGTGCCACAGACAAAGTTGTAAAATTGGTGCTTAGATTGAGGTAATCACGCTGAACTGTTTGCAAATGCACTTACAACCAATTTACTCAGCTCACAACCCAGTTATGGCCAATAAGCCTTAGACTGATAAGAAGTTATCAAAAGAACATTAACAAAGTTACTCTAAACTATGCAGACTGGATCTCTTTGAATTAAAAATGGTAAATGACCACTCACAAGAAAATGGCCATTAGTGAAAGAACATAGAAAGTACAATCAGCAAAAATACTTTCCTTTTCTGTACTGCCTTTCCTTTGTTTTTTTCAATGAGCTGAAACAGAGGTAACGCTTCTTATATTTTTCTTGAGAAAACATAGGAAAAACATGCATTTTGGTATTCTTTCTTTTTAAAAAAAGATTAGGTTCATCAAAATTCGGTTTTCCTCCCTTGTCCCGCATCCACTCCAAGCAGTCCCATTTTCAGTTTGAGTCTTAGACTTCTTCACCCCATCAATGCAAGTTTAACATCCAGTCACTATGTGCCCTGCTCCACTACAAGCTGGAAATCATTCTGAATGAAATGCTGATGAAGGTAACAATGCTCCCCNCTGAAAAGAAAGAACAGACCTCCATACACAGTAGTCTCTAGATGCTCACTCCTTTTTACATGTGAAGGCACGCCTATTTACAAACATCTGTTTTGGGATGTGGAAATGCCAGCATGTTTCAGCCAGTTCTGTTGAACCTGCCTTTCACCCCTCTGAGAACAGAGCAACACCACATCCCTGATTTTTGTAGCCACTGGCATGAAACATCAGACCAGAGTTCATGGACATTACTCACTGGCAGCAACAGAAGCTTCTCTACACTGGCTGAAAAGACCATGGCAGCACACTGATCATGCACACTTACATTGTAGCTGCGGCTGTAAATTTGGCCCGAAGTACAGTCCCTGAGGTACTCACAATGTATATTCTGCCCTTGGGCACAGCTGTCTGAGGTCTTATTGCCCATCCCGCCAATCTGCAATTGCCAGAAGTTTTGTAAAGTTGGAAATGAAGCATTTCATCCTTCACTTAGTCTGGCTGCATGTCATCTCCATCTACACATCAGCTACCACTTGATTGCTTAAATCATTTAGACTTTATGAGACTGGGCTTATTAAATAAATATCAGGAGAAGTCTTGCAGAGGAGGAATGTTAACAATTAGGACAGTGCCACTCCCCTGTCCCTTTACATGGTCTAGTGAATTGTGCCTGGTTAAGCGTTGGGCCTTGCTTCGTCCCAGCTCACCAGCTGTCCAGCTGCGTATGCGGGGCTAACAGCGCTGCTCCAGCTTAAGCAACTTTTGTTTTGAAACTCAGCAAGGATTGGCAGGACCACCAAGTAGTAACTGGCAAGGGTTGAGAAGAACCCTCTCCACAAGACAGCCCAAGGCATCCCTGAAACATTATTTGGTTTCTAATTTAAACAGGCCCTTGCTGACACAAGCTGGCCTTCTAATACTAGGGTGAGAAGCATGTGAATGGGGAGGAAATAGTCATCTGTATAGAAAGCAGTTTCTACTTACTATTAAGACAA
Organism: Pedionomus torquatus; assembly: GCA_013398155.1. Taxonomy (NCBI): domain Eukaryota; kingdom Metazoa; phylum Chordata; class Aves; order Charadriiformes; family Pedionomidae; genus Pedionomus; species Pedionomus torquatus. The sequence continues at coordinate 218,865 of VZRU01014827.1, forward strand.
ATGGGCAAATATTTGCCTTTTTGCTAAAACGACTGAAAGGGCAAGTTCAGAGGAACTGAATTGTAGCATTGGAAACTAAACTGGAGAGCATATTTGATACTTAGAAAAGGATGGTCATATGACTGAAAGTGAACTGAATGTCAGGAGGTCTGCACTCAATTCCTAGCTCCACATAAAGTTTCTTGCGATTTAGGGAAAGTCCCCTTAATGACTCATGCCTCCATTTCCTCAATAAAATGAGAAGTATCTTCCCCCTCTTTGTAATACGTAATTGCTACTTGGGATTCTTGGATGATAATGCTATAAATATGTGTGACTTCATTACTAGAAACTGAAAAAACCACATTCTGCTACACAAGTTCTCCACCTTTAGGCTTCCACAGAAAATATCTCTAAGGAAAACCGTGAAATAACATTAATACAACCATGTAATAAAAGCAAGTAACTTTTGCCTGTCTTAGAGTAATGCCTTGTTTCCATTCAACTTGCAACAATCAGAAGCTCTTTAGGGCAGGGACTGTTTGAATCACCTGCTATTTCTATCTCTCTGTAGCGTATGTCTCACCTGTAAAAATACAGAGCTTCTCAGATGTCAGACTTCACCACACAATTTGGCAACACATGAAATGTATGTCTGAACACCACCACCTTCCTCCTGGCTGCACTGCAGTTCCTGCAGAGAATCCGGAGCATTCTCATAGACACATTCAGGGGAACCACAGTCCAGGCTGTGACACAGGATCACCTCCAGGCCAGTAAGTCAGAGGGGACCAGCTGTGGTAGGCTCAGACTTGTTTTCCAGTTTTTTTTTTAAGAGGCATTCTGATAGAGGTAGGTGAAAGCAGATGTTTGTTCTTCATGAAGCAGTGTGAGAAATATGCGGAAAGAATAGACCCCATCTGCATGTAGACTGAACTCCCATGCCATTTATTCTGATCCATGAGAGATCACTTGGAGCCAATCACAAAACACAACTAGTTCTGTGCACCCAAGCCTCATTAGCATGCTTTTTCCATCCCTAGAGAAGTATTTCAAAAACACTATAAATCATAATTTAAGTCTTCATAGAATTTTATATACTTTAAAAGCATTCCCATAAGGCTGCTGTTATCTTCAGTTTAGAGACAGCGCAGATATTTCCATGATTTGTTCAAAGTCACGTGAATCAGTCACAAAGCTGAAATGAGAGTTCAAAAACCTCCCTATTTCCAGTACTGTGGTTTATTTCTCTAAATAATATCATCTCAGGAAAAGCTTTGCAGGGTGAGTTTTAAATCTTTTTAAGTTGATGGTAATGAAAATTGGAACAAAAAGATACTAAAATAAAAGTAAAAACTGGTCTGCAGAGTAGCATTATGACTCTAGAAAACAATTACTTAGATGAATCAAAAATCTCCTTCTCCCAACTGTTCTGTGATCCACACATCCCACTGCTCTCTGAATTTCTGTATTGTTCTAGGAATTTGTTTGGACAGGGCTGGCTAAACGAGGTCATCATTTGTGAATAATAACTATCATGCACACTAATTCCTAAGTTGTCATCTACATTATTGAACAAGCAAAGGGATATATTTAATGTAGTCATTAAAAAAGTAAACCTCAAAAATCAGGAGATGTTTCCTTTGATCTTGCTGCCTCTGCAAAAAAAAAGCCCAACCCCAAAACCCTAGCCAAGAATGGAAGCCCATACAATGCACATGTGTATGTAAGGCCTTGACAGCTAGCTAAAATTCATTAAAAGACTTGGGTCAAAATAAAAATGCAGAACATATTAACATAAAAGCAGCATTTGTCAGTCAAACCAATGCCAGTTCTTGTTCTGTATCTTCTACCTGAAAGTGTACCTTTAGTATGGAGCAAAAGCCAAGTATAGATGGCATTTCCCCAAAACATTATTTTTTGACAGTTTCCTGAGCTGAATGTGAACTCTGCACACTCAGTAACCAGTAATGGATTTCTTATATATGAATTTGTTCAGACTCCCTCTTAAGTTCTTCAAAATTTTAAAATGTAGAGCATCCAGTAACAAAGACTTCTGTAAGTTGTCAGGGGAAGAACTGTCTCCTCTTGTTGGTTATTAACATGTACCTGAATAGCTTCATTTAATACCTTCTGGCTCATGTAATGTGAGGGGCATTGAACAATTGATTCCTATTTACTCCATCAATTACATTCATCATTTTATGGACCCCTGTCACTTCTTCCTTCAAGTGCCTTTTCCCAAAGAGTCCTAGCTTATGGATGTCATTCTGTACCTTTGATCACTTGTGTGGCTTTTCCCTGAATCTTCGTTGCTAAGAAACAAGAGAGGTAGACTTACTTTTTTTTTCTTAAACTTCCTTAGAGAAAATTTCACTGTATCTTTTGCTATTTTCATATGGCAAATGAGCCACATAAAACATGGTTTAAGTACTGATGTAACTATATGGTAATGCAACCTCAACCAGTTCAGCAGTACTATTCTACCTTTTTCCATGACATTACAGTCCTGGCACCATAGTCAACAGGAGAGATTGTGTGATGACATCAGACACACCTCTGCAAAGTCCCTTTGTTCAAACCTGCTTGGTAGTGGTGGCTGAAGCAAACTGTTCCCTTTTACTGACTCTAGTGAGGTCTGTGAAGATGAGCAATAGTAATCAGGGAAGCTGGGATGGAAACATAAGTATCTCAAGTTAGTCTAGCAATACCCTGAGCTATTTTGTACAATTGGTCTGTTCAGCCTCCAAAGACAGGAGATGGGTAAGCCTGATGTGACAGGAGGAGTAACTGGTAGGCGAGTTAAACTTTGAAGATTCCCTGGTGATCTGTCAAGAAAAGCTAAATATTGCAGCTTTTGAATACCAGCCCCAATATGATACATACAAAAAGTGCTTTTGCATTTGCTGGCAAGTACCTGTGCCAGGTCGGCTGTGCTCCCATGTGAGATGTTTAGTATCACTGAGTTACATGACATATTAAGTTTAACATTTTTGTTGTTTATTCAACAAAAGAAGACACAACATATTAAATTAGAATATCCATAATTAAACAATACATTGCAGCATCATTAGGAGTAGAATCTCAGTGCATACAATTCACTTACTTGCCCAATAAGCTTTAAGAAATATACGTGAAGTAATAATCTATTTGAGGAAGATGCTGTCTCTCAAGGATTTCAAAACTGAACTCAGGTTTTAGACAACTTTAGTTGGAGCATTTGAACACATCTAAAACTAACAATGTGCAAAAGGAATTTTTTCAGGCTGTTCCTTTTCAGAAGCTTAATTCTGAAGTGAGTTCAGAACGTATCCTATTGCAGGAGGCTGTGCTTACCAGTTTGTCTACAAGGCAACTGGCCCCCACGTGCAAACCTAGGCCAGCCTTTGATCTAAGAGCTCTACTAACTACCTCTGCTTTTTGTTTGAAACAATTTAAGGTTCTCCCTGATAAGGAGCAAGTCAATCTTGGGTTACAAAGAAAGAAATTACTACCACTTAAAACTGTTTTATCTTTGAGCCACAAGATTTCCTATCCATCACACAGAAAGTCTAAATTATAGAATTTAGACATAATTGGGAAATTATATTACTGGAGATATAATTTAGTCTGACAAAGAAGGGTTTTGATTTTTTATTATTAGTTGCCTTACGTGTAGTTACTCTAGCTGGAAAGATTCCTTGTAATAGGAACTCATCAATAGCTGTGCATCATGTTATCTTCTTTACGATTTTTAATGGAAAAAGTGGGTTTTCAGTAAAATGATAGTTTTCACTAACATGCATTTTTCGCTGCTTGTTTACTTTTCAATATAAAATGCCTAAAAGTCAGGGTCTGACTTTCAACTGAGTATTTCTGGTCTTTCAAAAATGTTGAAGAAGTGATAAAAGAATATTTTTCTGATTGTTTCCAGGCACAATCCAACATTGTGTTATATTTGGCCATATATACCCTGATACTTCAACAGCATGATAAATTACAAACCCCTCAATACAGCTCATTTGATTCTCTGTTGCCTCATCATTTATTTTAGTTTCTCTCAGTTTGATGTTATTGATAATGAACACGAAGGCCTAAATGTACAAAAGTATTTAGGTAACTGAGAAATAATGTAAGTGAACAGATGAGATCACTTATAAAAAAATTTCCTAAAAATAGAAATTTGAAGAATTATCTGAGTGAGAACAGATAAGGGAGTTTCACCTTTAATAGTCCCCTTGCTCACAGAGAGGCCAAGGGCCAACTGCTCTGATTTTCACTCATGCAACGGGTCTGGACAGTATGTAAACTGTGACAGAATTTGTCCCTATATAACTGTCACTGTCAATATGTTCCACACCAGTGATCAATCCATTTCAATCTCACATAGAACTTTAAAGAAGTAAACTTGTGTAAGATTAAACCCCTTAAAAGAGTAAGACAATTAGTGAGTAGGAGACAGGCAAATATTTGTTAGTAAAACAGAATTAGTGTTGCTTAGTATTTTTTTGGAACTGCTCACCCTACATTACCCAGAAACTTGATATATACAAATCCAGAATGACAGCAGCCAAAAGAAAGCAACCTTCTCTATAAAATGATAGTATTAAATTACAGCTGCCTCAGTGGTTTTATGTAAGTTCATTTCAGCCAAAGTTATAGGTGTCAGATTTTCTACATAAAACAATGCAGGAGCAGTGACAGCTAATCTTTAAAATCAAAAAGCAATTTCCTTCCTGTTTTTAATTTTATTGTTTGTAAAGGGAAGCTCCATAGAGAAAATACATTCATTAATATGAGTTATTTTTAGACTGTTATTTTCAGTGCTCCAAAAGTCTCTTCAGCATGCAAATTTAAGTAACTGGAGTATTGAAATATCTGTTGAGCCAAAAGTCCTGTGCATAGACTTACGCTCTCTACAGCAAGACCTTAATGGTTCCCCAATGCACATTCATTAACTTTTTGGCCAGTTAAATCTGAAAAGTCAGGCTCAGTCTGCTGCTTCCCCTTACAACAAATAATGGTCATTTTATGGCAAATTTAGTGTAGATTTTCTGTGAAATTCTAGGGGGTTTGGTTCACAGCACACAGGACTGAAAAATGAGAAGAAACATTTCTAGATAAAGATTTTACAATACGAAGAAAACATCCTCCATCGCTTAAGGCATATTTAAAGTCTCGTTAGATGGTGATTTATTTTTTTTCAATCTGTGCGTGTTTTCTACCTAAGTATGTATGTATGAAAATAACTTCTGAAATAAGGCACTGTGTTTCATTTATTAAGGTCTAAAATTATATCCAAATTTTGAGGTTATTTTTACCACCAGGATTGTCCTTATCTTTGACTGGGAATAGATTGCTGAAAGTTACCATCTGCTTCCCGTTTGCACAGAAAATCCCAATTAGCTAAACTTCATATATGTTTTGCAAAGTAATTATGCTTACTTTTTTTCCAAAATGGGAAAATATTTGTCAGATAGTATCTAGATGTCCTCATAAGCACAGCAATCTTAGCTTGACTTTGTCTGCCCTCTAACATGCTCAAATAGAAGGTTATCAATTTGGTTGATGAGAGATTACGGCCTTTGATTACCACTGCTCCAAAGTACTCTCTGTTTCCCCTTGATTACAAACACACATAGATAAACTTAACAAGTTAAAGAACTCTGGTTTTTAATTCCAAAGGGAGAAAGGAACTTCAATTAACATTTCTCAATATTAACAGTACTTTAAAATACAATATCCACGTACCATTTTTTGCATAAGCAATTTGAGGTTCTCATATAAATAGCCCATCTATCAAACATTTTTGATGTAGCAGTAATATAAAATAATCCTAACCAGTACTACTACCACGCATTATTACTTTTCTTATTACAAGAAATCTCACTCCATCTAGAATAACTACACATAAGGCTACTCAAAGTCACACTATCAATATGAACACTCACAGATTTTTTTGCCAGATAGCTAGATTGTGGAGCCCTACTGTATATCACAAAAATTATTGGGAAGTGGTAAAGTATTCAATTAAAGCCTTTTCCTCTTACATAGAGGCTTCAGAAACAAAGTAGGAAGGATTCCGGTTGGCCTATCCTCCCACTGAAATCAATGATATTACCAGGTACTGTAACTGTTTAAACACAAGACAATGTTGAATGTTTTGAAAATTCCACACTCAAATTCATCTGAGCCATAGCCTGAGAAAATTGAACCAAATGGACACTGTGCCGTTACAGATTAGATTTAGGTCCTTTATTTATCATTCCATCAGACTTGGATTTTTCTTAGTGTAGATAGAGCCAAATATAATTCAACTTCCTATGCTCAACATTTCACATTGAATTACATAAACCTAATTCACCTTTGATCTTTTTTTCCCAATAACTGTGTTCACAGCTGTCCAGTCTTGAGCAACAGAAAAAATATTAGGGTGGCTGAACAGAACTTAGTACCACAAGATTTAACATTTGGACAGCAACACTATCATCACATCTTTCAAGTAAATCTAGTTATTCAAAAGTACTAAGTGATTTTCTGTACTCATTAATTCCTACCATGAAATACAAAGCTGGGACAATTTAGAACATTATTCTATTTCCTTTACAAAAAGTATCTTCTCCTGATGAAAAGTTGTACAAAAGATTGATTTTGTAACAGTAAAATAAAAATCACTTTAAAATCAAAAGCTAATACTGAGCATTGCTCTTCTTTGAGTGATGCCAACATGGTCTTAGACTGTTATCCTGTTTGGGGGAGAAAAATGGTTTCTTTTTAAGATCACATTCTGAATTTTCCATCTTGTTATTTGAATGCTATTGCACTGCTGCAACTGGTTAGCACTGCACATCTGGCTGAATTGTCTTGGACTGGTATTTTCCCTAAACTATTGTGTATGTGTGTGATGTTTTTTTTAAAAAAATATTGTATGCACACTGAAACAATGCCCCATTGCAGAGTGCTACACACAATAATTAGTGAGAGCATATTTTTTTTTTTCTGATTTTGTTTTCAACGTCAGAAAAGTGCTATTTTTAAAGTAAGCCACCATGAAACTCTAGCCATGCTTTTACAGTATTTTTCATTTCATTTTTTTTTTGGCTCTTAATCTCATAAGCCCAAGATTCACACTGGAAGTGTTATCTCATAAAAGCTCTAAATTTCAACAATATTTACTCTGCAGCTACTATTTTACATTTACCAGGAAAAAAGAGCATATAACTCAAATATTCTCATAAAAATAGCTTCATGGACACAAAACAGATAGATGTTCCATCCAGTAAAAGGTCAATTTTTCATAACTTTGGCTATAAAAGCCCTAAAATTCAGCCAGATTTGATTCCAAAGCCAAAAGTTTCTGTCCTGCTGCTACAGACCATCGTATTAACATTTTGTAAAGTCCATCAGACTAACAAGGGGCAAAAAGTCAATCTTTTCTCATAAAATTACCATGAACAAATATTGTCATGTATAAATACTACCAGTTTCAGCTTTTGCAACTCTTAGGCATTTGGGAAAAAAAAAAAAAAAAAGATGGGAGAGGTGAAGTGATATTTCTTCCTTAAAAATAAACAAACATAAATATCCAGAGCCCTAAAAATGCAAGGTCCTGGTTTGCTTTTGAGTAGAAAGAATCTGGAAACCCCCTATTTCTGGTCAGCTAAGAATTTCCCTGCTATGGGGGAGCTCCCAGCTGATACACAGCCAGCAGTAGTGGATCCTGCACAGATACCATTTGACACCAGCACAGGATGCATTAAGAGCTGGAAAGAAGTGCCCAAAGCACTTTTTATACTTCTGAGGGCTCACATGCCTAGATTGCTCTAATTTATACTCAGACTAGCTCTGCCTTATACAAGGCAGTTCTGCGAGGCTAAGCATAAATTCAGTGCAACAGAGAATCTGGATTTAGCTAGGTATAAGAGGTCTCTAGTGCTGAATCATAAATTAGTCAAGAACACTGAACTTGGTTTTTTCCTGTCTTGTAAGATTTGGGGAAACTTAAGAGCCTGGACAAAAGTAATCGGTCTTCAGAGCTGTCATCCTCTGTCTTAACCACCAAAACCAGGTGCCTTGGTCTACGCAAGCACACAAAACCTTGGATATGTTCCGAACTGTGCTCCTGTGTTGACTATTGGGAATTCTCATCTGTACATTAATTGCTCATTTTTCATCACAAGTGCAAAATATTTGGCTGCAGACAGCAGGATTTCCTGACAAAAATGCGCAACCGTGTCTCTTGAGTTTGCCCAACTATATTTGAGACACAAGATTAACTTTCAGCACATTTTCCAACCAGCAAGAAGAGATCTTGGGTTGATTGAACTCATGAGGAGAAGGGAAGACACTGAGTGGAGTCTCTGCCTTTCTTTTGTTCCTCCACAAGTTTCTATGAAAATGCCAAAAGGAGTTTTGCACCTTTCTTTCGAACAGGTCTGGCACAATGCCGATCAGTACTCCTGAGCCATGTGTAAATTCAGCTCCAGACACACGCTATATCATTTATTCTCTGAAGAAAACTGTTCAGTATTTCTTGGAATAATGAAAACCTGGCTTCTGGTTTTCCAGATACAGATTTCTGCTACCTAGTAAAATTTGGGCTTTCTGACCTCTGTCAGTTTTATGGATTTTGTGGATAGATACCCAATTTCTGAACATATGCACTCCAGTGATTTTGATCGGTAGTTCCAAGCTTAGCTCATTTGGTTACCAACAGCAGAGATGGCGCTGACTTGTGGTAAGACCATCTGTGCAAACCCAGAAGTTTCTTGCCAGGCCAGGTACACATATAAAAAAGCACATCTGTCACCTCCAGCTCTCTTTCATCAAAGTGGGATCCTCAGTTCCATGTTCTAATCTAACATTACACTACATGTCTCACCTCACAAACTAGAGCCTCTGTTAAGAATTCAATCCTTTCCTTCTCACAGTACATTGCACCTACACAAAGCAGGGTGACAGTGACTGTAGCCACATCCTCCCACGTAACAAAGCCACCCTGCCCCACCAATGCTGCTTCTTGCTGCTTTAACCCTGCTCAACACCTTCCTGAAGCAAGCGCAGTGAGCTGCGCAGTGTGGGACGGAGCACTTGCTGCTGAGCAGGCTGCTGCAGCTTCATAGAGAAGCAAGTCACAACTGATCAGCAAAACCCTTCTGTGTGGGTCTGTTTACCTCCTGGCTCAGTAAGTATTTGTATACAAGCACAGTTAACAACTGCCATCATCAGGTACCACTTTAAGTTGGCTTTGTACCACAACTTGGGAATGTCTGCTTTAGACAATAGGCACAAATATGCATAGCAGTCACATTTAGATCTGCTCTTTTCTCTTCCTGACAATGTTCTAATTTAAGATCCTAGTTTCACTTAACCAGACATTTTTACTGGAGAGAATTTCATTCCCATATGGCACCTTCAAGGACCATGACTCCTCCAGAAATTTGTACTACATGAGCCAAATCCTACTAACAGTTGTACTGCTAACAGGTCACATACTTGGGGTTTGGTTTTAGACTAATGTTTGTTTAAAAAAGTGAGGAATACATTTTGGATTGTAAATATGTTCATTCCAAAAGAACTGTGAAGAGAATAAGGAGAGTCAGATGGAAGAATTTTACCTCTGCTTTGTGCTGATTATATAATTTATCAAGAAATTGTTCCACAGGCCTCCAACAGATGCTCTGCTGTTAAAGCCACGAAAAGTCATTCAGGGAGAGGGTAAAGGCCTCGGGGGTGTGGTCCACATGCTTCAGGACATATATCCTCAGTCCTGGCCTGCAGATACCACATCTGGTCCAGGCATGGACCTGATGGTTGGCCAAAATACAGGCTTACAATAATGCTCCTTTTTTCAGCTTTAATGTAAGCCTGTTTTCTTGCCAAATTCAAATCCTGCCAAAATTTGGCCAAAGATGTTTGCTCAATTGTGCAATATCTTAAGTTTATATCCAACAACTCTGCAAAAACAATTGTATCGTGTTTTTAATGTTTACAGGCATTAACAATATTTAATTTTAAGTAGAATTTTACTGCTGACACTCTCATGTTTTACAGTAAATTACCTTAGAGAGGGTTTTTCCATTAGCTCTTAGTGTCACGAGTCCTGCACAGCACACCAAAGCGCTGGAGCTAGAGAGACCAGAACTTGGAGGGATGGTTCCATCTAGCAGACAATTCATTCCAGTTGGGTTATTAAGACCAAAATGTTCCTAACAATGAAAAAATAAACAATCTCAGTTTCAAGTACAGACAGGCTCAGGCTTGCAATTATCTAATACTTAGAAAGAGAATCTTTCTGCTGAGTTGTTGGAACCAAGGACCTGCTTCTGGTATCTCCAAAATTAAGCAAAATTTTCATTCTATTCCTTAAGAACAAAGCCAATGCTAGAGCTTCAGCCAAAGGTATGTCTGCAATTCCTGTACACAAACATATATGAGCTGACAGAACCGTACCCCAAGCAGAACTTAGTATGGGCTAAACGCACAAGAATTTACCAAGCTTTGTGGGTGGGTTTTGCAGCAACTGGCTCTGCTCTGAGCTGCTGCAGTGACAGTACCAGAGGTTACGAATCATTTTATACCCTACTTTTGTCCTTTTTTCCACAGCTTCTCACTTAAGGCATCCTGAAAAACTTAAGGTTCACTTTATGCTTCACTTCTAATGCTGGCACGTTATTAGGGAGCCACATCACACTGATGGGGAACTGGTAGTCATGAAACTGTAGCGGGAGCCAGATACTCCTACCTCCTGAAGCATCTGCAAGACTGACAGAAAAAAATACAGTGGTACCTGAAGGACACTATGTTTCAGGAGGCACAAAGACATATATACCAGCAGTGATGTTCTCTGTCATGTTACTTTTAGAATAATAAAATATTTTTATATACATGATAGATATCACAGACACTACATTTAATCCAGAAGTCATAAATCTCATGTATATAATATTTTAATTATATTCTTTAGTTGCTTTGTCTTTTTATTTATAATCACTTTAATGTAAATTTCTCTCTGTTGTTAGTTTGAAATAAACATGCAGTACTTACTTAAAAATCACTGAATGTATATGGGAGGTATATGAATAGCTAAATTCTGATATAGATTTATATGTCAATAAACTATGTTACAATGTCAATAACCAGAAAAAAATGGCAGCGTTTCCATAAAGAAATGCCCACCTTCAAAAGACTTCTAATACTTTTCCTGACACAAATTCAACCATAAATACCAGTGGTAGAGAGCAAACTCAAAAGAGCCTCCTTTAATGACTTCTGCCATCGCTTCAAATTATTTTAATTTCCCTTTCTACAAATATAAGGCAATTCATACCTCAAATACTATTGCTGCCCATGCCCCTTCATGAAGAACACTAGACAGGCTTGTCCAAAAACAGAAAATGCTTGAGTAACCAGAAACTGATCCACATCCATGGATTGTCTTGAATGTGAATCAGACTTGCAAACTTATCACGCAATGTTTAAATAGAAAATGTACTTCAGTTTCAAAAATGAAAACGGACTTTGCCAAGTTCTGCAACAGTTCTGTCCCAAAAGGATAGCATGTTCAACTTAATATAAACAGATTATCCCGCTGGACCCTCTGAGTACTTGTATTTCAGCCTTCCTTAAGTCTGTAACATTTATGCTTATTTTCTGCCAGGGCTAGAGTCTGCAAACCTGCTTTGCAAATTAACCTTCAAGTATAAAAACTTGTCCTTAGGAAACAAATCTCGGTAGCAGACTGCAAAATAAATAAAGTCAATTGGTCATGCTAACCTTAATATAAGAAAGGATATATTGTAAAGAAACCTAATCTATATCTCTACAGTCTAGGCAATTTAAATGCCAGTGTTACTAAGCAATACAAAATTGAAAATACTCATGTTACTGCAAACATAAGTAATTTATTGGGGTCTAAACATAGGGGCAGGGGTCTGGTTAGGAATTGTGCGATGCAATAAAGTGATCTGTAGCGCTGATTGTTCCAAATACTGCATTTTGAAGACTCTAGTGGCAAGTCTGAGGCAGGCTTTGTTGGCTGGCTGCAGTCCTTATCTACAGGATCACCCTCTGGAGTGACCAAGATGGCCTATCCTGAGACAAGCTTCAAAAAGTACATTTACCCATAATCTGGGCTGGCTGTGGTGACCTGTTTCTGACCTAGCCATCACTATTTATCCCATCTGCCCCTCCAGAAATATCACTAGGTTGACATCAGCTGAGAAGTCACCATGTTTTTTTTCCTTAAAGGGCCATGAATCACCTGCAAACAGCAGGTGAGATTTATAGGAAACCTCAACTGGGAGTTCAAGCTGTCTCCAAGAGCAACACTGACGATCAGCAGCACTTGGTTACACAAGCAGTTTGGTCTTCAATTCTGTCTGGAGACAGGCTAGCTCATAAAGGAGAAGATAAAGCTCAGATGAGCAGACAGGAAAATGTCTGTCTGTTCAGTGTTCCTGCCTTTACTGTAAGTGTGCCGTTTCCTGCATAGCTGTGCTCTTACTCGGGAAATTTTGAAAATCCCATTCAAATTCCAAACACTGAAAATCTGGATAAGTAATGGTTCTTACTGGGTCGTTTATTCTGTGTGCTGATCGCTTACTTTTTATGTTTTGTTTTGCCTACTACATAAGTCAGCTTCACTTAATTCTTGTGCACAAGCTGTAAGTTTACTACATTAATGGAAAAAAATGTTTATAAAATGTTTCCATAGGAAGAAAAGGATTAAAATATGATCTTTGCATTCTGACAGAAAAGCCTCCAAACCTTTCTAAAATCAAGTTTGAATTAGATGATCCCATTGGAATGCATTATTTTTAACTTCAAAATAGAGAAATGTAATCTTGATAGTAAGTTTGATCATGACTTCACTAAATAAATAATTATTTGCTATTGTAATTTATGTAATAACAATGAAAACAGTGCTCTGCAAATATTTGAAAACAAACACAGTCATATCTCCTCTGGAAATTTTAACATAAAAATACTTAACGGTATGTCAAGAAAAGCTAGAGAATGCAGGGAAGTATATTGAGGGTCAATAGATACTCGTGATATTTTAGCTCTACATTAATAAGTAGAATGGATTTGGCTTACCTGAATACCCTTCAGTCCACACAGGAAGTAGTTATGCCACTGAGGTTTGGTCTTGTTAATCTGAATGTTATTAACACTAGTACTGAAATCCCTGCAAAAACAGAAAAACCTTGAGGCTGTAACTCAAGTCAGGAAAGTTAGTCTGAAACAACATGGCTTATTAGTGCCACCTGCTGATGAACAAAAACATTTCAATGTTATTTTTTTTCAATGTGATATGTTTTGGGGGATTTTGTACAGATCTTTATTACTCAGTTGCACAAGGATATTTTATATGGAAGCCTAAGAATCTTTTCTTAAGTTACAGAATTTATTAAATAAATTTGGGAATTAAACTGCCTTTGGCATCCTTAATTAAGACAATATGCCTTCCATCACATGTGTCTATGTTCTCTTGATTATCTTAGAGAAGTGAAAATCTAAATAATTGTATCTGTAAGACTTAGAATAGAGATAAAAATGCTGCAGGCTGTCTGGTAATCCCTGTTCAGAAATTCGTCTTTATTACCTTTGCTCTGAATGGCACTTCATTAAAACAGGCCTAATGCTGCAAAACTATATTATGTCTTTTAAATTATATTATTAAAATAATTTAGTTTAAAATAGTTTATCTGTTTCTTCCAGGATAATTCAGATAATGGTTTTCCTACTCCATCTTCGTTTCAAAATAATAAAAAAGGTAAGCCTAAATGTTCCTAAAAAAACTAATGCTACAGGATGGGTGTTGTCAAAATGGGCCTGGGGTGCTGTGCAGAGGCCTGAGAAGAGCACGTATTGATCACCAAGAAATGCAGATTGTTTAGAAGGCTGTACTGTTGAATGCCCAATAACTACCATCTATCTGATGTCATTACAGCAGATGCCCAACACAAAAAGAGGAAAGGTACTGAGATTATCAAGAAAAGCTAACAAAAAGTATTCAAAATTATAGGCAAAGCTGTGTTTTACAAGGCAAGGTCTGCCAAACAATATGAATGGAGGCAGCTGAACCCTCTGAAAATACTTTGGTTTAATGGAAATAAAAAAACCTTTCAAGAAGCTGTACAGCAGCAGTCAGTCTACAACTCCTAAGAAGACAGAATTTCGCGTTCTTAACGCTATTTCCAGTCTGTATCTGTAAACTATGTAGGCTAGCAATGTGCTGGTTTTATTTTATCCAAAATAATATCGCTAGTTAATACTGAAATGAATACCAGTGTGAAGGTGGTTTTGTTGGTAGAGCATTCTGTTACCTACGGAGAAACAGTTCTACTAATATAAAGCATCTTTACAATAATATAATTGTCTTCAAATGAAGGCTGAAAACTTCACTTTACTCTGGTGTGATTAAAGGGTGCAATTTTTTGTCATGCAACCTCAAGACCCAACAACCAATATAAAATGGACTCACAGTCTTGCCTCCTCTTTGGAAGGTCTAACTAGCTACGCTGCAGTGAGCTACGCCACTTGTATTGCCAGCCTACAATCAGTTCCTACCTCATTGTTACGTGAGGTAGGAACTTACTTAGAATTACCATTTTGTCAGCTGGACATTCAATTTCAACATTCACTACAGTGCAGAAATATCAGTGGGTACAGTTTAACATATAAATTCCTGTCTTTCAACCTGAACTGCTCAAAATAGTGCCACTTACAGGACTTTATCAGCACTGCAGCATCAAAGAATTGCACAAAGTTAGTGTCAGAAATTACTGGGGTTTGTAGAGTAACACAAAAGAACTGAAAGGGAGTATCGAGATTACAAGTAAAGTTTGAGAATAGCTGTAAATTCTTCCAGTTTAAGAGTCATGTATTTGGAACATATTCTCTCTCCCAGAGAACAAAACTACCATTTTGCTTTTAAAAAAAAACCAAACAACAGAGGTACTTGTAAAGTAGAAAATTCTTGTAACGTTTTTTAAAAATCCTGCGTTAGCTTATCCTTGTTTTCTACAATAATCCTAAATTATTATTATTATAAAAAAAGCAATGTTGATGGAAATCAATGCATAAAAATGATTACTAGAAAGCAAATTTGAAGTCCTCTTTCCCTCAAAAAAAAAAAGATTTCTAAAATATTTTAACTTCTGAATTCTTCTGATACAACCAGACAAAGTTAAACTTCAATGAAGAAAAAGAAATCTATTATTTGCTGGTTCTCAAGAGAAATTAAAATAATGACTTCTTAAAATGTGTTTTGTTCATTTCTGCAATCTTCTTGTATAGAAAATGAAAGAAAAATTTGGCAGGTTTCACATAAACATAATTCACACAAGCACAGAATGTGGGACTGTTGAGATGCCTAGAATCCTTAAGTCTATTTTTTGTTATTGCATTCAATTTGTTATAAATACCAATTTCTAAAAGCCCAAGCTTTATCTTAAACCAGTAAATCTTCAGTCTTGCCTTTGATCCTCCTACTGGAAGGTAGGCAGTTTAAGATCTTTATAATAAAATAAAAAATTGGGAAAAACACCCAGAAAGTAAAAATACTCTGATATTGTCTGTTCCAGCCTGTTTTGAAGGATTCTTGGGAAAGCTTGCCCCTTCTTCAAGGTTACATGTAAGCATTCAAATTCTTTTGTATAATTAGTTGAACTTCTTGAGTATTGTAATAAAAAAAAAAAAATAATAATAATATATATA